>CAIGRB010123109.1:0-14627 GCA_903798255.1 Fraxinus quadrangulata | reverse complement strand
GACCTAAAATGTAAGATTGCAACTAAATTTGTCATCGTAACTCACAACTTGTTAAGTTGTGACCAATTCATTTGATAATTTGTGATCGAAAAATAACTTATGACTAATTAATTAAATCTTTTTTGACGGTAAAATAAGTTGACTTATAAAATTTGTGACTTATGACTTATAAAATTTGTGATTTATGACGAAGAAATAATGTGACTTGGTAATTTGATAATTTGTGACTAATAAATAAATTGTGACCTATAAAATTTGTAACTTGTGATCGAGAAATAATATGTAATCAACTAATTTGATAATTTATGACCGATAAATAAGTTGTGACCTATAAAATTTGTTATTTATAACTGACACTTTCTGATTTTGACTAATAAGTAAATGTGATCATAAATTGTGTAGTATTGTGATCTTGTTAATATATTTAATTAATAAAATGTTTTTAATTATCTTTTTAATGAATAAAATTTAATTACGACCTGGTTTTTGAAATTTTAAAATATGTTTGTTAATTTTGAAATTGTATATTCTAACTACCTTAAATGTATATTGTTCCCTTTATAGAATACATTTTCTCACAGCAAAAAATTGTCGAAAGGCATTGAGCAGATGGGCTTGGATAGTCGAGATGGGCATTCACCTGATAAGATATGCTCAGCCTCGATCTAATGAGATAGGGCGGACCTGCATTTGGTGCTATATGTTTGACTTCAAACTGTGGAATTTGGTCGAACTCGTGAAACAAAGACAGGGTGATCATGGGGCCACCCTCTGATGCCTAAATTGGCAAGTTTCTAAGTTTTTATCTCATTCTTCCTTAAATTTTTTAAGACTGTAATAACCTTAAGATGAGTAGTAAGAATAAGAATTGAGTGGTATCCTCTGCAATTGCCACTTTGAGGATCCTCTACACTAGAAAAAATGGCAGTACTAACTATATGATCCAGAATGGAGGTTTGATAACATCTGTAATACTGAAAGTTAGGCCCGCATTGTTGCCAAGGAGAGGCATTATTTTGGGGCTAGAATACTAATGTATCATAGAGGGATCACTCCTAGGATTTTGTATTTATATTATTTCATGGTGTAGTCCTAGAGTATGTCTTGTAATGCTTTAAAGTGCTTACAAAATTTATGGATGAGAAGTATGTTTGATCAATTTAATTATAATTTAAATTTTGCCAAACATGCACTTAATTGGACTAGAACACGTGAGATCACATAAGAATTGACGAACTAGGATTCTCACACTTAAGAGTCAAAGTGCAAGTGATGGTACAAATTGGAATAAGGATTGCTCTACCTTAGTTGAGGTGTAGTTGAGTTAGTATCAAAGCAGTAATGTTGTATTAGGACTTCGCCATTCGACTGAGCACTTTTCGGTATGACATCAAGCTATATGCATGAGGTTGGCGAGTGGCCCCCTAGGACCGAGATGGTGCACCTACCCTCTGAGCCCCAAGGTGATCTAATGGCCCTTGACCTTCTAGGTGGCCCGAAGTATTGCCTCATGGTAGAGGAATCCTTGATGTGAAGGTCAAGCTTATCTGTAAAATAAAAAAATTAAATTAATTCTAACTGGAAATAAGGAGTCTTTATGTCGCATTACCGAGGACCTCGTTTTAAAAAAATACACCGCCTGGAGGCTTTACCAGGACTAACTAATAAAGGCCTAAAGCCAGAAGTGATCTTAAAAACCAATCACGTTCTGGAAAAAAATCTCAATATCGTATTCGTACAACACACCTACTTGATTCGTCAAGATTTAATTAAGATAAATGAAGTGGAGAGTGACTCTTTATGGTACAAAGCTTGGAATCAAACTTTGATTTGGCGCCAAATGCACTTAAATGATAGACTAGATTAAATAGACATCATATCCTTAAATTTAATTTAACTCCATTTGATTGAACCGTCGTTAATGATAGTAATATGTTACGTAGATTGTGTATTACACGAGTGGTGTTACATAATATTATTATATCCTCAAGAAAGGAATAAGGTGACACATTTAGTAAGTTTGTGCTTGTAAGGTAGATGAGTTTATTAAAAATGTAGTGATTTAAATTAACGGAGTCAATTGTTTGGTTGACAAACAAAAATACTAGCAAACATGAGAAAATAAAGATGGTTAATCTTTCATGTAATTATAGGGATCCTCAAATGTAACACTACCATCTCATTTCTTAATTAGAACTATACACAATCTCTTTCAAAAAGTTACAAAATCTTCCATTAGATTTAATTACTTTTGATGATTGCCTTTTGCTTTTCAATTTGGAGTTTATTTCCGTTCACCTCCAACCAAACAATTTAGTTATGAGAAAATGAAAATGTTTATCAACATAGTAGATCTTCCATGGATATGTAAATGTTAATAAATTTATTTCAAACGAGTTTCTGGGTCAAAGTATTGCATTCTCCATCCGCCCAACAGCCGCAGAGGAGGTTCGATTCCCGTAATACGCGATGTGGCGTACTTTTAATCTTCATTTCTCGAATAAATATATTAGTGATCATCTGATCCGGCAAAACATCATAATCATATGTGACAAAAACCAAAATGGAGAACAGTCGAATTCCACATTATAATCTACTCGCCCGCAGAAAAGTTATCTCCAACTTACTGACAGAAGACCCCGGTTAAAATTGGAACCCCTGCTGAGAATGTAAGGGCAATAGGTTAACTAATTGGGTATACATAACTCTATCCTCTAATAAGACCACAGCATTCTGTTTGGGTATGTTTATTAATCTTAAAACTCCTTTCTGCCTTAGTTTCTAAACTTAACCTGAGCATTTCCGCTTGACGATTCTAGGCCTACGGGCTGCTTCTCAGTCTCAGTATTGCCATCGATGGTGAATTCATGAAAATCTGATGTTTGTACTGCCATTGTACAGTTGGCTTCAGCGCCGGAGCATAATGGAGGTTCTAGCTCTGAGAATAGAACTAATTTCACATGATTTGATGACATAGCTTCCTTCCATCCTGCATATTTGAAACCAACCAGATTGAGAAGTCCAAGATATTTAGATGCATAGTGATGCTAAGACATAAAACGGTAAGATATAGACATACTCTGTGAAAGAAACTCTTTCGCAGCAATACTGCAGAACGATAAACCTCCTCGTTTAGCATTTCCATTTGGAAACATATCGCTGTGCTCTCGACCATCTCGGCTATCACTGTCAATAGAGCATGATTGCATACATGTTTCACTGCACACCGTTTGATTGCCAGCCTCATCCAACCCACTCGCTTCAGATTCTTCATCACCTTCATCAACTGGCCAAATACTACTAGTTTCATGCCGGTTCAAGGGAATCCACAGCTTACTGGCACTATGTTTAACTAGCTTCTCCAGAATATCATTTTTCTTAGGTATGGCATGTTTGGTGCTACAAGTATCTTGCACTTCATCAGGATCTCTTAGCGTGACAGAAATAGAACCAATCATCACCTTGAAGCTATTTTGTTCAGTTAGGTTACTGGTCTCTTTCTGCAATCTAGGTTTTGAGTTCTGGTCATCATTATGCACATTAAATTTCGTGGTCGAAGCTTTGCTGCCATTAAGCAGAGTCCCATGATCTTTAGGAGTAAGCTTTTGCACGGGTTCAGATTTCAATGCTTGAAGATCATGACTAACGTAAGAGCCATTTCTACCACCCTTTTGTGACTTTGCCACCTGGCATCTATTGGTTGCTAAACACCGATGGCCATCTGAGTTCATCTTCCGGGTTTCAACAGCCTGGAAATTATCCACGTCGATATGGTCGCTGCTGAAATCAAACTGAACTTCAGAAACATCTATTTCTTCGCTTGGAAACTGAATGGATTCAGGGCAAGAAACAATATTTACTGGCATGTTTGGAAAATTCAAATTGGAATCGGATGGAGATGTAGGATCGGGCACTTCTGCTGAGAGAAACTCATCTAGTGCATTAATAGATAGATTCAAGTATTCCTTGCATTCATTCAATTGATCCTTTGTTTTCTGCTCCTTCTGACGGAGCTTTTTCTGTTTTTTTCTCTCCAATAGTTCAGTTTGCCTATTTTCAGAATGGCACAATCAATTGGAGAAGCATTCAAACTTCCAATAAAACAGGATTGAGGAAGGAATATAGTGTCTAGATTGAATTTGGACACATCATTAGATTAGTCATAATACAAAAACGCAAGGTTCTGCTGTCAATATCATAAGCAGATGTAAAACTTTTCCCAGTTTATAACTTCAACAGAATGGCTTCAATTTCCAATAGAGAGGCCATGGAATGAAATAGTTCAAGAAAACTAAAATATGCTGCTGCATATTCCATATAACAGAATGGAGAGTTCTCATTGTGAGATAAACAATCGTGCATGACAGTAACTACCAACAGAACCTACATTATTACAACTCTCCTCTTACTGTGCACACCTGTGTGGGCCGTGTCCACGACATGATTCAGACTATATACCGACCTTCAAATGAATTTGGTGCTTTAACATGTAAAACGACAAAATTTACTGACTGTTTCTTGTCTTATCATTTTCAGCCATAAGATTTTATCACATTCCCAATATTATGTACATCATCTTTAGAGTGTAGAATGGTAGCTTACTAATTTTAAGAATGATGAGACCAAGTACCAGTATCCACTGATAAGATCCTCTTTTCACAGAAGTCCCAGGGTCCTAAACATTGACAATTCAATCTTTGAAACTTAGATCCCCCACTTATACCAACATGCAACAGCTGTACTCGAATATTACGTTATAGAGCACAAGTATTTTGTACTCGATAAATATAGATATATTCAGCGAGGTTCATGCATCACATGTTAACCTTCCAGTTACACAGACTAACCCCCATTGCGAAATTCATATATCGACGAACAAAACCTACCTTTTCTGTTCAGCTTCTTCCTCCTCCACAAGCAACTTCTGACATCTTAAAGCCTCTGCATCTTTGTCATCTATCCATGCTTTCACCTGATAACAACATTGCAGTAGCTTAAAAGAAGTTGTACATCTTTATAAATCAATCCAAGGACAAAAGGTAAGCCAATTGGACAAAAGGGATCCAGAAATGTAGACATGTAACCCCCCACCCACCCCACAAAAAATAAAAATAAAAAAGAGGAACAGAAGAGAAGAACAAAACACAAAAAATATTTAGTTCTTGAAAGCAGAAGGGAGATGAGGGAAGAAAAATGTATACTGGTAGCAAGTTAAACATCTTCATGGAATTTAATAACATACTTCTCAAATTAAATGCCAAATTTTATGTCTCATAAACAGAAAACCATGCAAATAAAATGCACGCATGGTGCATGGTGCATGTATATAACTTGAGATACACTGAGGCAACTCAAAGTAAGTAAACATACCAACAGGGAAAGAACGAGAAAAAAGAGGAGATACCAGTTGCTGTTCGAAAAGGAAGGTGGTGCAAGCAATTAAGTTCGTCAACTTAAGGCTATGTTTAGCAGTTTCCTCATCAAAAACATATTTTTGCAGAGACTCAGCTGTACCAGCACATAAGAATGTATTCTCACTAGCATAATCTAGGATACTAAACAATTCCTGTGAGGATATTGGAAGCCTGGAAGAATTAGCTTGAATAATATCCTGTAAAGTTTATAAAAGATGACGATTATAAGGGAAATATTTTTTTCAAATAAGATGATATTGAACAGGTGAGACTAAGGGGCTGGCAGGACGATCAACAAAACCTCCCTTACCAATAATGTGGAGCCAGCTCTCACATAAACCTGTGGAAGTGTCCAAACACCTGGCTGGCGGAGAGAGGATTCCAAAGCCCTAATGACTGATGAACTAGGAATTTCCTGAAGTTGACAAAATCCCTATTTAATATTTGGAGGTAGAAGAAAATTCACTCTACATTAAATAAAAAAAAAAAAAGGAAGATGGGGAAATTGCAATTACTAGGCATTGTCTAATGAGTAATACTATCTATCTAGACGAATTATCATCAGTAGTTTGGATGGCAATTAAGTGAAATTAATTGATATGACATCTTAAATGTAGGGATATGGGTCTCATTTAAGATGACATATCAGTTGATGTCACTTGGCCTTGATCATTAGCACACTAGATAGATAGCATTGCTCGTCATATTCCACAATCAAGAAAAAAATCATGTCTTCCCAAAAAATCTATAGATCACTTTCATGTCATCTGTGAATGTTAACACTCGAATAGAAAAATCTCTCTCCACGCACATATTGATGTCTGCAAAATATTTTGACTCTTTGCACTCAACATATCTTGGTCTTAAAAGAAGTCTATTGTGACTATAATGAAAGGAAGACGTAATTTCAACAGAAATGTGAAGATATAGTGAAGCTAAAGAACGTAGAAAATTATGTTGACATCCATGTGATGGGAGAACCAAAATAAGTGAGAATTATCTTAATTACACGAAGTTAAAAACACTTCTTTCAGAATATGTACAATGGAGTAGTAATTTTATAAATATGTTTATTAATTAAAACTTCATGGAACTTTTGTTATTTATCAATTAAGACCATGCTGAAACAGAACTTGACTAATGAATTCAATGCAAGTTTGAATGAAATTTAAAGCCAAAAAATTCAGAAACTTAGCTACAGGAAATTTCAAGACCAACACTGTTACACAAGCTACTGTATTTTCCTTCATTAAAAATGACAATTTTCACAATCATTGGTTCCCAAAAATCAACCGCCTTGAAGAATTATCAAAGATACAAATGAACTTTCAAAAACTTAGTCCAGATATGAACACGTGTACATAAATATATGTACAGTTGATAGGGAAGAACCAGGTTAAAACCTTTAGTGATGCATCCTTGAGGGATAGAACTTCCTTAGCCTCCTCCACTGAGAGCTATACCAAACACATAACATAATCATTCAGCAATATAAAGAGAAAAAGAGGAAAATGTGGATACCAAGACAAGTAATACCTTATCCCAAAATGCAGCCAATAAATCTCTATTTTTGTGAGATTCCTACACCGTAAAAGATATGACATCAGAGATATTGTAGAACATACGTTCAGAAAGAAAATATTCAACATTTCTTGAAGGATTGAGAAAATAGAGAAGAATTAATATCCACAAGCACACAATTGCATGTATAAATCTGATTAAACAATAAGTCGTCTAAATCTCATACAACCTTATTGACATTTAAAGATCGACGGTGCACACGAATGTGTCTCCTGTAGTTAACTGGTGAACAAAACTCCTGGGAACACTTCTTGCACTTCTTGATTGTAACTTTCAGAGGAGTCAGCAAGGGCCAACCAGGGAGATCTGCACAAAAAGGAGATTTTACGAATCAATATTCATGATTGAGCAAAAAGACGATTTCAACAATCTGCTTCCAAATTAAAGAATGTCTCGCAAATTATCCCATTTACCATTATGGTGTGGAAGCGTTGTGTGAAATTCTTGTAATAAGAATTATGTAATAAATAAGAAAAATATTTGAATAATCATATCTTGTATATATTGAATAATAATTGATTGTTGTTGAAAAAGTGTACAATGCCTTTGTATTTATTGGCAAAACTATTTCATAATCCTATTAATATAAGGAAACTAAATTCTAAAAGGAAATAAACTAAAAAAATGGAAATCTTATTCTAATCAATAAAGAAAAGAAATCTTATTTTAAACAAAATATTAGATTAAAAAGATAAACTTATTACAACTAGACATCTTATTATAAATATATAATCATAATCCTATTTACAATAGGATTGTCGTACATCAATATCTCCCACTTGAAAAAACTCATCTTCGAGTTTTGTTGAAGAAAAGAATCCTTGATAACTTGTATATTTTCAAACTTGGTTGGGACTCAGGAAATTCTCTAGTCACATGTTGCTATGTTCTATGCTTGTTGAAACAATCAACATTAAAAGTATTTAAGGTCTGCAAATTCTTATTAGCTTACTTCTCCATGGACTCAAGATTCCTTTCAAGACTCAACGCAGTCAGCATCTGCATGATATTATGAAGGGTTTCATCGATTCCTCAATTCGTTGTTTGAGTTTGTCGAGCCTACGTTCGTCGTCAGCTGTTTGGCTGCCACTACTACCTTCGTCGGCCATCGGAACAAGGTAATTTTCTTGCTTTGATACCAATTTTGGTGTGAAAGCGTTATGTGAAATTCTTGTAATAAAAATTAAGTAATAAATAAGAACAATATTTGAATAATCATGTCTTGTTCGTCGCAGGCGGTTCGACTATCACCAGTACCTTCGTCGGCCATCGGAATAAGGTAACTTCCTTGTTTTGATACCAATTTTGATGCAGAAGCACTATGAATTCTTGTAATAAGAATTATATTAGAATAATCTTGCTTTGTATTGAATAATAATTGATTGTTGAAAAAGTGTGTAGTGCCTTTGTATTTATTGGCAAAACTATTCTATAATCCTATTCATATAAGGAAATAAACTAGAAAATTAGAAATCTTATTCTAATCAATAAAGAAGAGAAATCATATTCTAAACAAAATATTAGAATAAAAAAATAAAACTTATTACAATTAAACATCTTATTATAAATATATAATCCTAATCCTATTTACAGTAAGATTGTCCTACATCACATTGGCTTTCGAAACATGCATATCAAAGGCACCAACAGCCTCTGGCATTTGAGAGATGAATGTCCAGAAGCACTCTTTCTTGTTCACACAGTTGTCCATTGCATTCAAATAACAAAAAAAAAAAAAAAAACCCTTAATCCCATGGACAAGTTCATGCACACAAGACTCTAGCTAGTAGCCTGGTACCTGGCTGATCTAAGGCGTAAAGTAACTGAATCCACTGGATTGGGCTGTCACCTGTCCTTGAGAAAGAGAGAAGAGGCTCCTTCTGGATAGCTTTCCTGTAGAAAGTGTCAATGGAATCATTCCCCTCTTCTGTTTTCGTAGCATTGAGAGCTCCACTAGTGCTGAGTTTAGCAACTGACATCTATGCTTCAAATAAAACTTGCTCGTGCAAAGACTGATCCAGTGTATAATCACAAATAAAAACAAGAAAAACAAGGGCATCAGTCACACAGATGAAATGGTATGGTATACGAACAGAAAAGGAAATATATCTACGTGCTAAAACATTTAAAAAATAACATGGTTATTTAATCAGAGAAGGTAAGCAAATTATTCACTCTTAGCATTAGAAAGAATTATTTAATTGGAGATGTACATTCTTAAAATTTAACAAATTTCTTCAATCACAAAACCAACTATTTAAGGAGATTAACTGGAACAATGGAAAAAAAAAATATGGATGCACCAGTCATAAATATAGGATGTACAAAGTTAGACACACTCAGAATATTGACAAGCATTCATATCATAAGTATACAGAATCAAATATAAGGAGATAATCCAGATGATGAATGCACATATAATAAGGGCAATGGATAGCTACAGCAAGTTCAAGGAATCTAAATATATTTAATACTAACAAAAAACTAGTTTTGTCATACTTGGTCAATTGTTATTCTTCATGAGCCTTCATTTGAAATGCCTCCTTGAGACAATGTTCAGAGACTTTCCACAGAGACCTGATTATGTAGGGCTGAGAAAACCTGAATTTCTCAGAGCAGTTCAGTGTCCTAGTCGTAAAATTCAGAGACTGTTCATAGATCCCAACCACCGAAGGACTGACTTCAGTACAAATACATCTTAGTTGCTAATGTCCCAACCAAAAGACCAAAATAAAAGAATACAGTAACTGCTTGGTGTTGAACCAATTGTAATTAGAATACAGACGCAGGCAACTAGAGCTGTCACCTGTTGATATCACCAGCATATCACAAGGTATGAAAAGCCTTAATGCCAACTCAAGTACTTGCACGAGTCTATTCACGCCTATCAAGCCTTAATATATGCAAGTAGTTTATGAATGTAAGCCCAGAATGTCTTCAACATGGAAAAAGTTGAAACACATTCTAAGATTTGGGTGAAAAAACATAAGTATTTTCCTCATGAGCTGCAAAGAAGAAAAGCCAATGGACTATAGTCTCTCTCAAATAAATCCCAATCACAGAAACATCACATTTAATACTGTGATTGGAGTCCACTTTTCAAATGTCAAAAGCTGTTGCCTACTACTCTAATAAGCCGTGTGTCTCAGCATATCATACGCGTTCATATTAATGCAAAACTAATCTGAATCCCTTATCAATGCATTTTTTGGAACCAGAACTCAGGTTACAAACATAAAAACCAGTTAAAACATAAAAAAACAAGACACTTCATAGTTCATACAATCTTGTAAGGTGCAATCCAATTGAATTTGAATGGATAGTGTAGTATAAACATAAAGGCAATTATTCAATCGACATTAAACATAACAATTAATTCTACAGGAAACCTAACAAACACTAGATCTAATGCGTTCATACAGTATATATTAGAATCAGTCAAACAAACAAAACGCAACGCAACAACATAAAAACCATAAGATATACTTTGCTAAAACACAACCATACACAAGCAATAAATCCTAATTAATAAAATGAAATGAATCAATAAAAACATTTCAAAATAACAATGATTGGATAAACAATACAAGTAAAAATGAGTAAGTCTAGTATTAGAGCAAAGCAAAATCTACGAGAATAAACCAGAGGAAAATTTCTATAATAAATAAAATACGAAATAAAAAAAAAAATTATGCTAGGGCTTGAGCTCACGTGATCTGTGATCAGCACGTTACTCACGACACATAGAGTTAAAGCTTACATACCAGTGTCAGGCGGATGATTGGAGAGATCGCCAGCGATCGGAGGAATCAAAGGTCGCCGGAAATAGGTTTGTACATGTAAACTCAATACACAACAGTTTCTATAAATATGCCTAAACGAATTTATGTGGATAGAGAATAAGAATTTTTTAGAGAGAGAGGGAGAATTGAAGTGTGTATGAGTAAAGCTACGTATACGATGAAAAATAAACCCATTTTGCAGTTGAATGTATTGAATTTTTTAATTGAATAGCAAATATAGGGAATTTGCCACGAGAATCATACAATATGAATAGAATAATGGATCAAAACACGTTAAATACGTCGCATTGAATTGGACTTGTTTGAAACGTTTTGTTCACGGCGGCAACATACGTCAATGAGGGTCCATTTGATTTTTATTAATTTATTTCATCATTTGCTATAGAATTATTTTCAATTGTACATTTATACAATAAAATATTTTACTTATTTTTTCAAAATTTTTCCTTACTTTTTAACAACACATTCTCTTCAGAATACTATTAAAAACTCTTTTTTTCTCCGATTAATGGGAATCGAACGGGTAAAGATATGAATGGATGGTGGCTTAAATGAATATTTAAATTAGTTTACTTTTAACTAGTGGTAAATGCAATTCGATTTGAGCCCAAACACGATATAAAAGTATTCAAACAACTTTAAACGGTTTGAACTTTTTTCAAACCAAACGAAACTATTTTATTTTTCGAACCAAACCAAGCTAAACCATAATTTGCGATTTGGTTCGATTTTAATCCGCGATTTACCTATCGATATTATTGTAATATATTTAAAACAAATTAATATATAAGTTTAAATGAAACCTAATAATGTTAAATATTAAATTACATTTATTTTTCCCATGAAATCCTTGGATAAATTATTTTCAATGTTGATTGCTAAAAAATGTTAATAGAACGAATATAGTCATATTGTCACATAACAATTGGACTAGTTATTTAAATCGACTCAATCCATTATTTGTTATTTTATTTTATGTCTACATACATATCAAATTTTCTTAGACAGCCTTAATATCATGGACGCCCAATGAACACAAAGGTTGAATGCATCCATCCATTACTCTTCACTACGTCCAAAGGACCATCGCACCATGGATGCTGGCATGACAAATTGGGATCCTGGCATCTATAGTGCCCATCATTGCTAATCGACAACTATTATTCCTCCCGTGATGAGTCCATCGACCATACTAAATTATTCTATTGGTATAAGACTTCTTGCATTGTGTTATTTCCAATATCTGAAATTTGATAGGAATTACACGTAGAACCCTATCGAACACAAAATCTTTTAGACGAATATATCAATCTTTCATAATGTTGTAAAATTATCGGGGATGGGTTTAGAGTATGGTGGATATATAAAGTAGTTTGGATATATAGCCCCTGTTTGTTGGGTATTAAAATTAAATTTTTAGTAGATTTTAATAAAAATTGATGAGACGTGTTGTCGAAATGTTGTAGAACACATAAAATATGTGATTATAATTAATTGTTAACTTTGATTTAGATTGAAATCTAGATTTTAATTGATATTAAACAGGAGCATAGTATTTAAATGAATGAATTTAATAAGGATAATATTGTAATATAATGTGGATGACTATATTACTTTCTTAAAATTTTAATAGGGATCGATTTAGAGTGAGATTGATATATAAAAATGGTGGATGAAAATAACGGCTCTTTATATTTAATAGGGATCGATTTAGAGTGAGAAAATATGTTAGCTGCTTCCCCATCTATGCCACCCCCACTCCTCCATTACTATCACCACCGATACCCCCATTTCCACAGGCATTATCACCATTTTGCAAATCCAAGCCAATGTCTCTCCCCCACGATCGACTCTAGCCCTCACCCCAAGTCCGACCGACTCCATCACCATGCCAAAAGTTTCAGCAATTTGTCATACTAGTGCCTACAAATCAAACAAAAATTGCAGCAGTAGCATCAAGAATTTCATCACTAAAACAGTGAAAATTATTTAGGAAAACATCTTGATTGAATTAACTTTTCCATCTAAACTAAACCCATCAACAAAATTTCCTCCGTGATTAAATAGATTGAGGGCTTCTGTAATTTTAACAGTGAAGTGATTTCCGATTTGGTTATTTTGGGGTTTCAAATTTTTTATTGGCCGAAGATTTTAGTATTTTTTTGGATTTACATGTATTGGCGGTTGCCCATGACTTGTCGTGGGTGGTGGCGAGGGGCTCTCTCTCTCTCTCTCTCTGGTTTTGGGATTTTGTTTAATTTATTCTTTTAAGTTTTATTTCATAGTAATCAAATATTAGTCGAATTTTGTTACTTATACATAAAAAATATACATAATGGATTACATAATATGATGTGGAGAAAAAAGATTGAATGAAAAAATTGATTATATTTTAAATTAGCAAATTATAGAATATTAAGTGACATTATATAATTTATTATATAAATTTTAATTTATATGTAACAAAATCCATATTAGTCATGTTAAATAACTTTTATGTAAGAACATAATTTCAGGGAATTAAATAGGTTGTGAATTTATAACCTCAATTTTAGAGGTAGGAAGTCATATCAACATTCCATGGAAGTTTGAAAATTCCCGTCCTAATTTTTTCATTTAATTAAGGACTAGAAGTGATCGCGTTCTACCTTTGACTAATGTGTCTTGGCAAGAATATCACCTTAATATTTCAATGCCACAAAATGATCACGAATCCTAAATGAGTAAATATCAAACTAAGCAAGTTTTATATTTTTTTTTCATTGGAATCAGAAGAATATTCGAGTTATCCTAACTACAAATACAAAGGATGAAGCATGTCGATGTGAAATAAGGTTTCTTCCATTTAATGGACACTCATTTGCTTCTCATCTCTAACTCCGAGTAATTGGATTTGCGCCAATTAAATAGTAAACTTTATACACAGCGGAGGATTCAATTCACTTTCAATGTAATGTGGATGTGATAAACAGGTTACGGCAAACTTCATTATGTTTTTATTATTACGCCCTTTGTTTTTATGAATACTTTTAGCCCCTATTTAGGCTTTTTTTAAAAAAAAAAAATTCATTTTTCCTTCTCATCTTTTTAACAACAAATTCTCCAATAAAATAATATTATACGTAAACGTATAATTTTTTCTTCTTTTATAATTATATATTATTTAAAAAATCACTATTTCAAATTACATTTTTTACCAAAATTTGATTTTAATGGAGTCCAAACAAGAGCTTAATATTAGATACTAATGGGTCTGATTTCTTAAATGTATGGAGTTCCAATTTTATTTTAAAGAAGGGAAATGATATATGTACATTGTGGGTGATATAAGGGTGTCCATAATGGATACCGTCCTTATGTCACCTCTAATGTACCACAAGCAAAACCTTTTAAAGAAAGACTGAGGTATGCCTTTAAATAGTCTCGAACTGAGGTAAAAAGCCTCACACCCAAATTGAACTAAAATACTTGACATAAATTCAAAAAGGTACAGAAGTAAACCCAATGTGTTTTGATTTTATTTTATTTTCAAAAGATGATTTGAAAAGGAAAAAGGCAAAGACCACAAAAGCGCAAAAATAACAAAAAAGACTAAGCCCATATTTGAAACTCATTTTTTTTCTCATTCTATTTTTCATTCTTCATTTCAACCACACATTCTATCAATAAAATAATATTATACATAAACCCAAAAATTCTCCTTTCTTTTTAACCACACAATCTTCTATCAATCACTATTCCAAAAATTATTTTTCACTCAAAATGGGTGTCAAACAGGGCTAATTATTTTTTATGACACATCATAAAGTTATTCTTTTTGAAAATTTGT
>CAIGRB010123106.1:5802-24104 GCA_903798255.1 Fraxinus quadrangulata | reverse complement strand
CCAACATGGAACTTGCTCTAATCTTCATCACGATCACCATATCGTCAACCGTAGCTTGAACAAACAATGCCATTACTTCTTTCACCTAGTTTGCCCTCGATCGAGTCATCGGTCCTTCTTCCACTAGCAATGGATCCTTCCCCGGACTTGTTCTTGACTCCTTCTCATCGTACTCTGAGCTCTCATCCGCTTGACGTCTATCCCGAATCATATCACTAGTCCTTCCATTTGATAGACTATTGGGTTCCACTCACCTAACTCTTTTACCACATCCTCGAGGGACCTCATCCTAGATAACATTGATGTTTCCCAGCCTAAAGACACTAGCAAAATTTGAAGATTTTTTCTCTCGCTCATGATAAGATGCTTGATTTTCCATAAGTGGTGGGTTGATTGCTCGGTCAGAGAAATTTCATGTGTATTCTCTATGCGTAGAGCCCTCTACTTTGCTATGGCCTCCATCCTCTTGGAGAAGCGGAATATCTATCCTTGAAGCATCCAAAGCTGCCTTACAACAACATTTTCTTCAGCAAAATGTTGAATGATGGCAGCTATGCGACTATAGCTCGAGTTAGCCTAGCCACGATTTTTTATGGATTTGGATTTCTTCTTCTCTGAGTATTTCTTGTTAGATATTTTTTTATAATTTATTTATTTATTCATTGTTGTTAAGCAAATGATTTGCCGCTCGAAACGGGATGTGTCTGTTCAAAGTTAACAATTTTTTTTCAACAGACACACCCATTCATTCAAATGGACATTTTTCTCCTTATATATTGAGTATGTTACCCATTTGTAGATACAACATAGAAAGTCATTCTACTTCTTCTTTCGTTCCCTTGGCATCATCAGTTCTCTCATATAATGTTCTTTTGATTTGATCAAATCGTCACAGTTTGAATCAAACACCTCTATTCTATCTTGAAAGAGATTTTCATTTAGATCCCATTGTGACATCTTTGGATAGAGGAGAAACGTCTCTTAAAAAATAGCGATTTACGTGCCTTGGAGTTTATTTAGATTCTCATATTCCCTATAATTTTCTTAGTCCTACATTTTTTAATGAAATAATATGACTTTCATTCTAATTCTCCTCATCTGGTTCTTATCGCTGTTTGATCTGCTTTCGCTCGTTTTTCTTGACTTTTCTTGTTCCTCACGTGTTCTCTTATCGAGATGGGCATTCTTGCATCTTTGTCAAGAACTACTTTTCTAAGTGGGCCAAAGTTATAGCATTGAAGGAAATAAAAAATAAAATCTTGTGGATTTCATTCGCATTAAAATAATTATCAATGAAGAGTTCCTTAGTTCATCATTCCTTAGTTCATCATCACTGATATTGGAAAAATCTTTTACATTAGCCATGTAAATAATCTTTGAGCCAAGTTTGAATTTAAACAATATAACTCATCGATGTAAAATGCAGAAACTACCGGATCGACATTCGTGTTCAAGAATATCCTATGCAATTTGTTGAAAAAGATTATTTTAATTTCAAATTTAAAAGGAACGGGCATGAAAGAATTCAGAAAGTCTTGTGAGCTTATCACACTACTTACTAGACTTCAAGACAAGCTACTCCTTATGTTCTAGTGTATGGAGTGGAAGTTGTACTTCCTTATAGTGTAAGATTCCGTAATTGTATTTGTCATCCAAGAATGTTTGACAATGAATAAGAATGTCTATCTTCAAATTGAGG
This sequence comes from Fraxinus quadrangulata, assembly GCA_903798255.1. Lineage (NCBI taxonomy): Eukaryota > Viridiplantae > Streptophyta > Magnoliopsida > Lamiales > Oleaceae > Fraxinus > Fraxinus quadrangulata. The sequence goes on along the minus strand of CAIGRB010123106.1, from coordinate 22,405 downwards.
AGTTTGTAGCTTTGATTGAAAAGAGATTAGAGGCATAAATGCTTCAAGATTGTTATCAAGCTCAGAGAGCAAAGTGTTTCAACAAAAATGTGTAGTTAAAATCATTATAAGTTGGAGATGTTTCTTCAAACTTAAACGTGAACATTTAATAACCATCTTCACGGTCTTCCTTTTTGCTTCTAATGCATAATATGGTGAGGTAATTCCATTAATGTCCCCAATTCCATTACACATCAATTTACAAAATGAAAAATAAAATACAAATCAACTAAACTCTAAAAAAACATTTTTCTTTTTTTTTTTTTACGAGCACCCTTTTGAATTTAGTTTGTCACTTTGGCGGTCATGTTTTGTCATCATTGGAATATTATTTTTGTAACCAATGTCATGTGATTTAAGTACTTTAGTTGTTGGTTTAACTTATTTGTAAAGTTATCTAAGCATGGTCTTGTATATTGTCAACTTGATAGATTGGAATAGATAAAAGTTGTTGACAATCAAATATTTTTGTAAGTCTATATATTCAGCAAGAAACAATGCAATCGTGTGCTTCTTTTCTCCATTTCTCTTCTTCCCTAAAAAATAGAGTATTCTGTGCAAAATCGGTAAGCATTAAGTAAAACCGATAAGCATACTGCAAATACGGTTAGCTTAGTGTAAATTCGGTAAGTTCAGTGTGTTATCTCAAATCGGTAAGCTTTTATACAATCTGGTAAGCATCAAGTAAAACAGGTAAGTATTGTGCAAATACGATAACCTTGTCAAAACAGGTAAGTTAGTGCAAAATCTGTCATTGTGTAAATCCGGTAAGCTTAGCTTAAATCCCGTAAGCATTGCAAGAATCCAGTAATTTCATCCCTTTGAATAAATAATCATTCATGGTATTGGAGCTTGTATTGATCTTAGAAAGGGGATTGTAAGAAGGGAAGAACAAGAAGAGTATGAGCAGCAGATAAAAGAAACCATCAGCAGATGTATATTCAGTTGACAGGAAAGAAGATGGCTTCAACTGGTTTTTTATCACCATTACCCTCTACCTTCACTGCAGAAAATTACAACTTCTGGGCCGCAAATATGAAGGCTTATCTCAAAGCCTATGATTTATGGGAGATAACTGATACTAGAGTTAAGCCTTATCCTTTGAGAGCAAATCCAACAGTGGCTCAGATTACACATCATAGTGAAGATGCGGCAAAAAAGTTCAAAGTTCTTTCTTGCATGCAGTCTGCCGTTTCAGATGCTATCACAAGAATCATGATTTATGAGACTGCAAAAGAGGCCTGGGATGTTCTGAAAGAAGAATATCAAGAAAATGAAAAAACAAGGTAGATGCAAGTACTTAATCTCAGAAGAGAGTTTGAGACTTTGAAGATGAAGGACACAGAGGTTGTAAATGATTTTTCAGATAGGATGATGAAGATTGTAAATCAAATCAGACTTCTGGGAGATGACTTACCAAATAAGAGAGTGGTGGAGAAGGTTTTAATTAGCTTACTTGAAAATTTTGAAGCAAAGATATCTTCATTAGAGGATTCTAGAGACCTGTCATCTCTAACCTTGGCTGAATTGGTGAATGCACTACAGGCAACTGAACAAAAAAGGCTAATGAGGCAGGAAGAACAAACAGAAGGAGCTCTGTTTACTAAAGGAAAATACAAACAAGCTTTGGTGTGAAGAAATCTTAAGCTGAAAAGAAAGAACCTGAAGGCAGTAGAATTGGAAACAAAGAGGATAAGTTTGCACCTTGTCCTCATTGTAAAAGAAATGGCCATTCTCCAAAATTGTGTTGGTATAAGCCTGGAATTCAGTGTAGAGGCTGCAAACAATTTGGCCATGTTGAGAAAATGCGTAAAAATAAAAGGGAGAATCAACCACAGTAGCAGGCAAAAATGGTAGAAAAACATGATGAAATGCTTAAAGAACATATGTTCTCTGCTATCAAGGCCTGCAGCAAAGTTGAAACTTAGCTATTGGATAGTGGCTGTACTCATCATATGACTGCAGACTCCATCATTTTCGTGGAATTGAACAAAGCCTAAAAATTCAGAGTTAAAGTGGGAAATGGTGACTTTGTGGAAGTGAAAGGCATATGAGTGATTGTTGTTCAAACTTCAATAGGTATTTAACATATTCCTGATGTTTTATATGTGCTTGAGATAGATCAGAATCTAATTAGTGTAGGGCAACTGTTAGAGAAAAATCATGCCTTGATTTTTAAAGAAAAAGCCTGCACTATATTAGATGAAACTGGAAAGGAGTTAATAACAGTTCAAATGAGAAATAAGACTTTTCCTATAGATTGGAAAAATGTCACTACTCAAGCATGTTTAGCTGAAGAAAGTGAGACTTCTTTGTTGCATAGACAGTTTGGTCATGCTAGTCATACTTCACTTAGGCAAATGTATGACTTTAATCTTGTTGAAAGTATACCTAAAGTCACTGATGATGCATGTGTCTGTGATGTCTGTCAACTTGAAAAGCAAACGAGATTGCCTTTTCCTAAGAATCGGTCAAGAAGGGCTGTTAATAAACTTGAGTTAGTACACTCAGATGTCTGTGATCCAATGAAAGTTACTACATTGAATGGCAATAGATATTTCATCATCTTCATTGATGACTTAACTAGAATGTGTTGGGTCTATTTCTTGAAAGCAAAATCAGAAGTTGCAGATGTGTTTCAAACTTTCAAGAAAATGGTGGAGAATGAAAGTGGCTGCAAGATAAAGACTATCAGAACTGATATTGAAACTGAGTATAATTGTGGAAAATTTGACAATTTCTGCAAAGCTGAAGGTGTTAAGCATCAGTTAAATATTCCATATTCTCCTCAACAGAATGAAGTCAGAATCGTACAAGTTAACAGGCTAGTGATTGGGCAGGGAGTTTTGAGGATATGAAGAGCACCTCTGTCTACATATTCTATGTTGGTTCAAGTATCATATGTTGGAATTCAATGAAACAGAAAATCGTGGCACAATCAATAGTTGAAGCTGAATACATAGCTGCTTCAAAAGCTTCCAATCAAGCAATTTGGCTAAGGAAGGTGTTAGAAGATCTGAAGTTCAAACAAGATGAGGCCACAGTTAACTATTGTGATAATCAGTCCACAGTTACTATGGTGAAGAATCCAATCTTCTATGGTAGAACCAAACACATCAAAATTAGATACCATTCAATCAGAGAAGCCCAGGAACAAAAAGAGATAAAGCTGGTGCATTGTAAGTCTGATGATCAACTTGTAGACATATTAACAAAGTCTTTAGGCAAGACAAGGTTTGAAACATTGAGAAACAATCTTGGTGTTTCCAGCAAAAGTGACAAGGAGGAATGTTGAATTTAGTTTGTCACTTTGGCTGTCATGTTTTGTCATCATTGGAATATTATTTTTGTAACCAATGTCATGTGATTTAAGTACTTTAGTTGTTGGTTTAACTTATTTGTAAAGTTATCTAATCATGGTCTTGTATATTGTCAACTTGATAGATTGGAGTAGGTAAAAGTTATTGACAATCAAATATTTTTATAAGTCTATATATTCAGCAAGAAATAATGCAATCGTGTGCTTCTTTTCTCCATTTTTCTTCTTCCCTCAAAAACAGAGTATTCTGTGCAAAACCGGTAAATATTAAGTAAAATCGGTAAACATATTGCAATTACGGTTAGCTTAGTGTAAATCCGATAAGTTCAATGTTTTATCTCAAAACCGGTAACCCTTACACAATCCGATAAGCATTAAGTAAAACCGGTAAGTATTGTGCAAATACGGTAACCTTGTCAAAACCGGTAAGTTAGTGCAAAATCCGCCATTGTGTAAATCCGGTAATCTTAGTGTAAATCCGGTAAGCATTGCAAGAATTCGGTAAGTTCATCTTTTTGAATCAATAATCCGTCACATCCCTTTCCTTTGCAATATTCTCTGTTCACCTTGGGTATCTATGCAATCTGAATGAATCAGGTGCCGTATTATTGAAATATTTTCCGAAAGGGATGATTTTCCTTTACACATGCCTAACTATAGGGTCGGGACTCATTATCCCAAAAGTTTAAACTCTATTAAGTCCATTTATGTTAAAGAAGGCAATGAAGGAGGTCCATCCTACTTTAGAAAATAAATAAATAAAATAAAACCCTATTTATATTTAATAATTAAATTTTAAGTTAGTTACTAAATTTTTTGTAGAAATAAAACCCAAGGTTCAAGAAAAAAAAAAGGGATAACTTACAAGTTAAGCAAATATACACAAGTCCAAGAGAAATTCATAGTCCAAAAAGTTAAAGAAGGTTGGAGGTAAAACATGAGAAAATTTCTGAAGTGCAAAGTAGAAAATTTCAAGGAAAAAATCTTCTTTAAATTAAATCAAAGCAAACCCAAGTCCTCAAAACTCAAGTCAAGTACTGAAGATTCAAGCAAATTTAATTTTCAACAAACGTCGAAATCTAAGATTCAAGTGAAATGACCCCTCGTCTTCAATACTTGGGGTCATTAATTAGAGGATTGTGAATTTCTCAGTCATAAGAGAAGTAGAGAACTATCCACTTAGTAATTTTCAAAAATAAATTCTTAATATTTCTTATATTGCATATACGAGAATTGTTGTACATGACCTATATCGATGGAAAAGATTTGTGTGTGGACTTGAGCAAAACAAATGTGATATACGTGCACATGAATCATAATGTTTTGTCCCTTAATTTGTTTTACATGTATAATTGACACCAACATTCAATACATGAAATCACCATGCATGAATTGCAATCCATCTATGGTGCAAGTCTCCATCAATGTTATGTAACAACATAATATTATAAGCAAAGTCGTTCGAATGGGTCATTTGGTCATCATTTATAAAGACACGACCTCATCCAGAAATTGACAATTGATTGCAATTACATCATATTAGTTGAAAGTTGAAACTATTGTCTCTAAAGCAATAGTCTTCAACAAACTATAGTTACACATTGATAAATATGTACATACAGTTGAACAGTGTAAAACTATAAGTATTATATTAGATTAAATTTCGATACATTAAGTCCCTATTTGGTGAGAATTAAAATTAAAATTTTCACATATTTTGATAAAAATTGATGAAATGTGGTTAAAAAGTTGTGGATCATATAAAATATGTAGTTAAAATTAGTTGTTGAATTTAATTTAGATTAAAATCTAAATTTTAATTCTTATCAAATAGGGGCTAAGAGATAAACATGTAATGATGTTTTGACCTAAAAAATTAATAAGCATCTAGAGAAAATGAGATATTAATAATATTAATTAATTGGTCAAACTTTGTGATCATCACGTAACGAAAAACTTATTTAGGGACAATTTAGAGGTGGAATCATTATCTAATTACGTATCTATTGTCCAATAACATAAGAGATGACAAAAGAATAATATATATATTTTTTTCATTTATTCTAGTCAAACTAAGGATGACAAAAAAAATTAATGTCTCACTTAGACCAAATTTTCAGGTAGGACATGATTATTCTCCAATATTTTATTATTTATAAGAAAATAAAAAATGTTAAATGTGCTACGATGAGTACCAGAAACCCGATTACAATAGTTAAAGAGTGTGCTTATGGGCTCGTAATTATTTTAACATTTGTCACTGTCGATCCTTTTTACCAATTTTCAGAAAAGGAAAAAAGAAAATTGCGCTATTTGTCCTTAATCTCTATTGAATGTATGAAGAAGAGATTTGAGAAAAAAAAAAGGTTGGAAGATATGTCTGTAAGACTTGTAATTCGACTTGATCCTCGACCTCCATTTTATTAGATTTCTATCATCAATAAATTTGGAGTCGTCCGTGAAAAAAATAAACAAAGTAGACTACCAAATCTTATTATATTTGAAAAAGTTCGAAATTCTTTACATCTAAAATCATGAGTTAGATCGAGGAAAATTCGGAAGAAAAATTACTACCAGAGGTCAAAATCAAATGATACAATAGCGATGAGCATTTGAACAGTGATGCTAATCCAAAATGATAGTGGGAAGAGAGAGCCAAAATCGAAAACTAACATTTCTCCTATTAAACGTCATCGCTTGGTAAAAAAGGCATCTATTGCCAAAACAATCTAGGAAATGGTTGTAAGACTGAAGGTGTTAACCACTGAAAATGCGTCTTTGCGTGCAAAAGTCGAGAATTCGGGAGGAAATTGACAGGGTAATTCCGCTAAAAACGGAGAAAAGTATGCTGCTGGCTACTATCGCTAGAAGAGTAACAGTATGCAAGTTTCGAGAACTGATGATAATATGATAAAAAAGAAGAGGAAAGAGTGGTATGAGAATAAATCCGTAATAGGAAGGTCTATGGATGAATTAAGCTCTCGCGATAGGAAAACAACTAAACATTATCATCAGGAAGATTGAAAAGCTAAAAACTATGGCGATGCTTCTCATAATACTCTTCCAATTAAGAAGTATGAAGACCAGATGACTGGATCATATAAAATAGAAGATGATGATGGATATATACTGTTTTCCAGGGAAATCAAGGAGGTGCCAATCTCAAAATATGCATCATCTACCCAAATATATGACATAGATGAAACAGAAAAAGGCAACCCGTGCACTGAAGTTTCAAGGTTTTCACTTAACTTTGGATGGACCGACTAAGATATGGTATAACAAATTGACGTTGGGATCAATCAGAAGCTGGCCCCAACTGAAACAAGCATTCTTAGGTGCATACGTTGGAAACAAAATGGGACAAACTCCAGCCACTCGATTGAATGGCATGCGGCAAGAAGAAGGCAAGTCACTTAAAAGCTATTTCACATGTTTTAGTACTGAATTGATAGTTTGCAAGATTATATAGGACGAAAGGGCCAAAAATGCCTTATCGAATTCCTACCTCCTATCATCAGTTGGTGAACTTAATTCAGAGTGAGATCCAAACAAAGGACACTATTGGCAACCGAAAAAAGGTAGAGCAAGTTCGAACGAAAAGGCTCAAAGGTAAAACCTTCACACATTTTTTTAAATTAACAAAACATCAATATTCGTATTTTGTGGAACCTAGGGATAGGATACATACAATATCTACAACCTCTGCACCGGCCAAGCATGAAGAACATCCTTCCTCTAGGAGTCAAAATGCGAAATTCTACAAAATTCATCACTCCAGGGAACATAATACAAATAAATGTCATAAGGTATTAAAGATGATTAAGCTGTAAAATCAACATGGAGGTTCGCAAGGGATGATTGAAGGAAGAAGGCCACCTTATCCAACTATGAGAAGAAGTCATATAAGTAGACCACCACAGGCCGAGTGATGCAGAACGGAAGTTCTAGGGTTTACTAGCGTAATCCCTGGTAAGGAAAAATAATATAGTTCTCAAGAAATTAATCTCAAAAAATAAAATTGTGTTATTCAAGAAAATAGGGAGTCTTTAAATAGTCTCCAAAACCCTAATTTAAGCAAAAGACCAAAATAAACATCCACTTAATTAAAACAATTACAATGCGAAAACTTAAATGACCCTGTAGACTGCCTTAAACTGCGAATTTGAAGCTGAAAATGACATCAACTGGGAAAACCGGGTTGGAATGTTGTAGAGCGCTGTGAGACGTTTCCGAAAACATATTATAATAGTCATTCTGACACTTGTGCAAAAAGTTATGACCGTTTCTTCGAAACAACTCGTTTTGCCAATTTTCGATCTAACTCTTCCTCGAACTCTAACGCCAATTGTCCTACATCACCGAGCCAAAGTAAGAACTAGCAAATACCTCTAGCTCTCTATCCTTAATAAAGGAGATCAACAACATAATCAGAGGTTCTTATAGAGGTGGAGATACAATGAGTGAACAAAGGAGTTATGTTTGTGCTGCTAGAAATCCCATACACAAGAAATATTCTAGATTTGAGGTAATCCTAAACCTGCATCTCTTACAATTACTTTTGATAGTAATGATGAATGGCGAGTCATATATCCCATTGTGACGCATTGGTAGTACAGACTGTAATATCTCGTAATGGCCTAATCTGCATACTAGTGGATAATGACAGTTCCGTTAATATTTGTTTGGAAGTGCTTTTGACCAAATGCAGATTGATCACCCTTGGCTATCCATGACAAAGCCCATTTATATATAGTTTTACTAGGGACAGTTTGATCTTAAGAGGACAAATTACGTTAACAGTGCAGCTCGATAAAGAGCCATTTCATTTCAAGAACATATAGACTTTCTAGTCATGGATAACAAATCTGTTTATAATGGAATCTTAGGAAGATCCGTTTTAAAGCAACTGAAAGCATCTATCCACCACTTGTGTTTGAAATTTGAAACTCCCAAATAATAGCTTGTATCAAGGGAAACTAAGCTACTGCACGACAATTTTATTTCAGTGCTATGCAAAAAGTAGCCCCAGAACCCCTAGCGGGTAATACCATATTTATGGTTGAAAAGAATAAAAAATGCTTGAAAATGTTTTTTTAGGAACTACTATCTAATGCTACGAATGATAGGTTGAAAGATCTGATTGTGAATAAAGATAAATTTGCAAGTACTAAAGGAAGCACAAGTCTCAAAAAATTAGTATTGAACTTAAAATAAGGTTCGCATAAATGAGATAACTAAAGGAAAGATTCATCCAGCCAAAAAATACGAGGACTAATTTCCTCCACAAAGGAAATTAGTGTAAAAAAGGATGAGGTTACTCCGGACAAATGTAAATATCATGACATATTGTAATAATACACGAAGTACTTATGTAATAAAAGCCAAGGCAGGAGAGAGGGTAATAATCTGCATCCCTTTATGTTGTCATGATGATTTAATTAAAATTCATTTGAAAAGCTGCGATTGTTAAAATGTAAAATCAATATAAGATCAATAGATTCTGTTTTTTTATACAAACTCATTATAAGTGCATCCACGCGAGGCACAAATCAAATGAGTCATACAAGGTGAGCCCAAAAATTATGGCCAAATGAACCAATTCGTACAATATAAACAATGATATTTCATTAATGAATTGTCGAAATTGCATTTTCATACAAATATTAATGAAATTTCATTAACAAATGATGAGAAAAAAATCGAGCTATTTGTCTAAATTGACAAACGGTTTAACATTCACAAAAGTGGGGTTTTCTTGGCTAACCGATATGTTATCCTCAACAGGCAAACTCGATTCAAAGAAGGAGAAGCATCAATAGAAGCATCACCTGGCTTGTCCTTAGCAACAATTTCGTTGGGAGAAATAACTGCAGAATTGGCTAGATGTGCATGTTAGACAAAAGTGGACAGATTGTTAAAAGTCCCAGCAGCTAACATAGTGTTTTCATAGAAAGAGGTGTTTTCAGCATCCTCTTCAAGAACCTCCAGAAAATTCAAATCCCACTAGGGATGAAAATTTCTAATAATGCTAAGAACCTTATTGCTCCCATCCTACATGGTTCTCTTTGGCCAATTCCAAGCCTTTGATGACTCTAGTAACACCGGCCACCAAAGAGGCCTCTCTAACAACAAAGGCCTCAGAGCCTTTGTTCATCTCCTTAAATCTTTTCTTCTCTTTCTTAGCCTTTTACAACATTTTTTTGGAGAGTTTCATACCTCCTTTCCAAAGAATCGACCTTTTCTCCAATTTGTTAGCCCTAAAACATAGATCTCACAGTCAGTCTGCTGGTCATGATAAAGAACAAGAGCTTGCGAAAGATGAGCATCAATCAAATTCCCCATTTGTTTGAGAGTTACCATCCGCAAAATTCTTCTAAGTAGAGTTAAAATACAGAAAGGTAGATCAGCACACCTGGAAACAAAGGTGGGAATCATTGATATAGCCTTGGGGTCCAGCTCCTGGAAAAAAATGAAGTTTTGGTGTCCGCTATATTTTTAGACCCTTCTGGCATCTTTCTTTTCCCCTTAACAGGGTCCCTTACCAAGTGTGACAATGATTGAGACCCAAATTCCGTGGGCAAAGACCCCTGAGTCGAAGTAATAGACGAACATCTAGCCCCTTAAGATGATGGAGGTCGCTTAATTGCACATTCGCCTCCGTGCGAAGTTTCGTCCTTATCCTTCCTAGATCTCCCTGTGGGCTCACCCTTAGAAGGGAGATGGAAAACCAATTTCTAGCGTTTGGAATTAATGCCAAAGTTGATCTTCATCTTCATGATATCGTGAATGATGATATTATTTGTACAAATAAATGAAACTGTATAAACGAACATCGAAAAAGAGAAATATATTAATAAAAATGAAACTAACGTTTTCCATATGCATCATCACAACAAATAAACAGACTTTATTAGAGATAAAATGCCCAACTACCACAAACAAAAAATATTTTTTTTCTATACGCAATATTTTAAAAAAAATAATAGGAGACTAAAGACCCCCATAAAAGGATATATAGCCATGAGAGAAAAAGTTGATAATTTGAGATTATTCGAGATACGATAACGATGTAATCTCACTCAAATCCCTTGCAATAAAATTAATAAGACCTTAAAACCGCTCTTAATTAAAATTCATGACCTCCTTAACATTACTAGACTTGTTTTTCAATCAGCATGTTTCGGTACATACTTTAACCCTAAGTTGGGACTAACACTCAACTTGGAGTATCCAAATGTAAACTTGAAGTTATAGGGAATATATATCAAACAATAAACATAACTCCTCTAGGGCTTAGAGTCCCTTCAAAAAGGTAATAACACCTAGAAAAGGCATCCGCAAATTAAAAACGGTTTGCCCCCGAAGCTGTAGCATGTGTTTTACAAAAGTAAATCAAAGAAGTAAATGCTAACACAGAAGCACGTAGTAAATAGAAAAAGTTGAAAGAACAAAATAGAGCAAAATCACCTATAAGCAAGAATATTGTTGCAAGCAAGGTATAAATAGAAATGGTGGTAAAGAGAAGGGCATATTTATAGGTTCAAACAAAAGGGTGTGAACCATAGATTGGATAAGCAATAGATCTAGACCATTCAAACCCATCTCACAATCGTTGTAGTAAAACTTCAATAGATGCCTTACCAAGATTCAAAAACACACTGATAAGATCATCCATGGTCAACACACATTTTAAATGCTTGCAGGCACTTGAAAATACGCAAAAAGACACTCTATAGCATACACTAAAAATTATAACAATGATAGCATGTCCCCTCAAAATGACCCACATCATCCAACATTAACAAAGAAAAATATGTGCTAACAATCAGCACAAAAATAACAACTCCTAAAGTTAATATGAATATTAAAATCGAACTTCAAGGACTATTTATTAGCTCTAAAAATCCTCTCTACAAACCCTACGGGAAATCCTTGTGAAACATAACAATTCGCCAAGAGAATGAAGGACCAAAAAGTTTTCATAAGATAATGCGAACCCCTCCCCTATCCGGATTGGTTACAAGCTATCAATACGCCCATAAAGCATGACATTCATTAATCGAGTTCATTACTAAGTAGCCAATTAGGAGACGTTAGCTGTCATTATCTCAAAATGACTCAATTACCCTAAGGCTTAGAGGGAAATCCATAAATGCCCATTCATTTGAAGAAATACGCATGCAATTCAAATACATTCCTCTCAAATACTTATTTTCATTCTTATTCCCCATTTGAGTATCAAAATTAGTGAGTTTAGAAAATGAGTTATAACTATTGAGCAAGATTTCTTAATCATATTTCTATCATCAACACTTACAATGTAAATTCGATTTGCTTTTAAGATGTTCAATTTTCAATAATTTATTATGAAGTCCTACGAACCCTATGCAATGGCCATGTGAGGGAGGGCATTAAGCACATGACAGTGCATACTTCAGCAAGGAAAAGAATCCAGTTTTTGCTTCTTTTAACAAAGGAGCTTTTAATTAGAGACCGTTTGACATTACTTTTGAAAAATTAAAAAGAGATTTTGAGAAACAAAAGCTATTTTTGAATCTATTTGACTAATTTTATGAAAGGACTTCTTCTAATTAAAAGAGTTTTTAGAGGAAGTTGGACTAATGAGAATTTCTCAGAAAGCACTTCAGAATAGAACACTCTTTTAAAAAATATTTTTCAAACAAAAATTAAGAGAACTTTCACTAAAAGCTATTCTATCCAAAGCAAAAATAAAATTTATGTCAAGCACTAGAGAAAAGTTAGAAAAATATTCTGAGAGCCCCACCTCATTAATATTGGCCCTCTTGTGCACTCTAGCAATCCCAACATAATTATTCCTAATCAATTTATAATTATTATCGAGGAATGAATAAATATATGAATGACGTATTTATCATTATGAGCCTGTTTGAAATCCCTTTTTTTTTTTTTCCAAAATATATTTTGAAATAGTATTTTGATGAAGAATGTGGTTAAAAAATAAAAATAAAAAATTTAAGTTTACGAATAATATTATTTTATTAAAGAATACATAATTAAAAATAAGGAAAAAAATATATTTAAAAATAATGAGAACCAAATAAGGGCTATATTTAATCATCACTATATTAGATAAAGGTGGCCTCCTATATATTGTTGATAGCATTAGACAAAACTCTCAAACCCAATCGAATGGAATCGAACGATTTTTCTTATGTTAAATATTCAAACGGGTATCTGAATTGAGAACAAACAATTGAATCTCCCTAAATTTTTTATCTTAAATAAATTAAATTATTTTACTTTTTCTAAATAAATTAGTTAGCGTTGAAATCGAATTGGAAGTGTACATTTCTTCATTATACTGAGCTTTCTCTTCCTCAGATTTTAACAACCAAATCTGGAGAGAAATTTATGGTGGAATGGAAGAGAAGTTGGAGGAGAGGAGAGTTTGTATATAATGGGAGGGGCATATGGTGTTCATACAAGAGAACCACTCTCATAGTTTGTTTAATCAACATTGTTGTTGTTCTATGTGTGATCCACAATATTTACGATTCTCTTTACATGTATCCCAACATTGATTATCAAACCAGTAAGTGAATAATTTTTCGATTTTTGTGATTTTTTTGTGGCCTATTTGTTAAATTTTGAAATTTTTGAAGTATGGAAGTGTTCAATGATTGGTTTGTGAAAATTCTAAATATTTTCCTGACGATCACTTGTCAAATTTGGGATTTTTTATTACCCATATTGGTCATTACAAAAAGCATCAGAACCTAAAGAGATTAAATTGGTATGAATCCATTGATTTTGGGAAAAGTTTGGTAATTTTATTTCTTTTAAAGTTGGGATTTCGAATTGATGTAATGTGTTGAATCTTTGGTTGCTATGTTTCATGGGGGATTTTTGTCTGTGCTTGAAGGTGAAACAATTACAGAAAGGTTTTTTAATAGAAGACATGGTAGTGGAATTGCCACATTATTCGAAACAAAAGTTAATAGGTGGGATTCTTGCTCTGTTAAGAAGCTTGGATGCCTGTGCCAACACAACTCAGAAACTAGGTGTGTACAACTATGATTTCTGACCGACATTGTTGGTTTATAGCAAATTAGCAATCAATGTATTCTTGTACATATTCATTTTTTTTCATGATTTGCTATTTTTGTTTCCTGACCTACATTTTCGATGTCAAAACCTCAAATTCTTGTATTTAAGTCTTTCTGTTCAATTTGATTACATGTTCGATAGTAAGTGTGCACTCGTTACAGTATAGAGATCCATCTTTGCTATGTTTCGGTATAAAAATCTTTTCAAGTTTTTCTGAAAATTTACTTCACACGGTGTGCAAGAAAACTGAAATTTCTTTTTATGCATCTTATAATTGCTGCATAATATTTAATATATCATCATTAAATGCTTCATGATATTATATAGGTGTTGACTATGAGCATGGAATGCAAGTGCAATTTCTAGGTGCCCACTACGTTAAAAAGACCAGTAGCTTAATTTTTTTGGATGACATTGACTGGTTAATGTGTTAGCCTTATACGTTGGGGAGCAAATTGCACTTGACATGCATATAGTTTCAGTTATATTATCTGTTTGTCACTTGGGTGGAAATGTGCATGAGGTTGAATTTGTGTTCATTGCGAGCTGTGTTATATAACATATTTGCTAGTATGCTTTATATGATCAGGTACAGAGGTACATAATTTATTATAGGCATTGAAATCCAGCTCCAGAGATTGCTTTACTGAAATAAATGGGCATATGATATCAAGTATTGTTACTGCCTGGTTGCATACTCCTAAAGGAAATAAAAAATAAAAAATAAAAATCATTAAATTATCTTCATAAGTTGCTACACTGAAAATTTTCTGTCCTTAATTTCTCTGTGTACTTCGTCAGCTTTTTCATCTTTTTGTTTTCATTCAGATATTTGTTCCCATATGATGTCATATGTACATTTGACCCTCACCTTCTTGTTAGTGTTACATAGCATGAATAGTAATTTGTTTCTCAAAATCAGGAAAACTCCCTAAGAATGATGATTTGGGGCACTATTGATCTTTTTTTCTGAGTATAAACACTTTTAAGTTTCAAAGAACTCATGATTCAAAAAATCCGACCTCTCTCTGCCTAACCTTCAAAATGAAAATCCCAACAAGAGAAAAAGAATTGTTGTTTCCCTTCAGTTATAATTGCCACTTTGCAGCCAAACATAAGTCCCTGATTAGTCAACAAAATACTGGATATTTGTTTAACAACATTTTCTGAAATAAAAGATGAGGATATCAGGAAAAATAACATAGGAGTCAAAATATTAAGTGGCTGTTTAATTTCGGTCCAACAAGTTCTTCTTTAGTAATTATTTTATTATCCAATACTATTTTTGCTAAGCTTCTTTATGATCAACGCTTTTCTTGAAATGCACTTTGAACTCTGCAGCTGGATGCCATGTCTCACTTGAATCTGAAATGAGCCACTAGATACTCAAAAGAGACAAAGTTCATTTTCAATCGTCCTATGCTTGCAATTCACGCTATAGAAGTCTTATTTCTTCTTTAGTGATCTTGTGCTAGGTAATGATTTCATAACTTTTCCATCTCAACTTTTATTTTTAGATCAAATATTCCATTTCTATTTACACAACAAATTCCACCTTTGATGGTGCTTTAGTTCACCAATGTCGCTGCTAAGAACCTATCCATCCTGACCTTTGAAAGAATATTTAATTCATGAGAATAGGTTTCTTATGAGTACTGAAAAAAAAAAATCTGATTTCGGTTTCTGTTTGTAAAATTGAGTTTTAAGGACAGGTATTCAGAATCATATAGAAATGCACCATTGATCGTTCCGTGGGTGTCTGGCTAACTGGCTTGGTCGTCGTGTAACTTATATTCCCTAACAACTAGGCAGCAAGGTTGAAAGACTTGATGGCAAGTTACAAATTTGATATATCATGGGAGTTTACGAATGCCCTGGTGATAAGAAGTATAGCAGGATCTCTATTAGTGCAATTCTCAAAAGTTTGAGTGGAGTATCATTTACTACTTCATCAGGTTTTGTTGTTGTTTGTAGGCCTTAGATCGTTTTGGTTTTTTGATTTTTGTTGTATTGGTGTTAGATTTGGTGCTGATGGTTTTGAATTGTGAAAGTCCATTGCTGAGGATAGTGGGTTGAAAACAACAGTTGAAATATGCAAAATCTTTTTTTGCTCATGAATGTAATGTGAGAATCAATGTCATGGCTTTGAATGGAAAGTTAGTGCCTTTCCAGTATTTCTAATGTTAACAAACATTCTATAAAATTGTGATAGATACTTGTTAGACCCAATCCGACTATTTACTCAGTTAAGGTAGTTTAAGATATCCGGTCACTGGTTTATCGGCCTGATCTGGTTTTAATGACTATAATGAACACATTACCGTCACTCCTTTCGAAAAATATATAGGAAAGCACTGGGGCTTGGATGGTTTGGCCACAAATGTTAGGAGTTGCTATTGTACATGGTATTAAATCTTCAATGTTCCTCTTTTTCTATATAAAGATCAAGAGGGAGCATGAGCATTATTTACTTTGATAAAAACATTTACTTTGATAAAAACATTTAGAAGCTGGCATTCCTCTGAAGTTCTTGTAGTGGAAGTAAAAATCAACGTGTAACATTTGTCTTTGAAGATGTACTAATCTTTTTTTGAAATTCTAAAAAAAGATGAAAAAAATACTGAGGCTCGACATTGGTTGTGCTCATGAGTCATGGTGAACTGCCTAAAAGACAAACTGAACTCGATCAATTCTACACATCTAACCATTAGTTTATTTAGTCCATTCTATTTATTGTGTAGAGTCAATAGTCAACTACATCGTATCAGTTTAGTTATCCTCATCAAGTTACTTACTGGATGTCTAGCTTACCAACCGGTAGACTTTTTTCATTTTACCAGATCAATGAAGAAGGTAGATGTAAGTTGATTCTTCCGAAGAACTGGAAGCGAAGAAGCACTCTGCCGGGGCTGGAGGACAGGAAAAGAAATGTCTCAGAAGAAAGAAATTACAATACTTTATTATATTGTATCATGTTGTATATTCTAGCACAGCGTGCCCTTGAAAGAAGACATTTATGTGACTAATTGAGTTTGGAACCTGAATTTCAAGAAAAAGAAGAATGGGGACTCAAGTGCCACAAGTGATATAATTTTAGACAACTTCCCACAATCGATTGTTAATAAAAAAATGGTTGTGTTACACGCATATAAT
>CAIGRB010123084.1:0-12305 GCA_903798255.1 Fraxinus quadrangulata | reverse complement strand
AAATTTTATAACCAATTGTAGAAAAAATTATCACTTTAATGGACAATTTTTCATATAAAACAAAGTCAAACGAACACAAAATTTTAAAATTTTTCGGGTGAAAAATTATATCAATCAAACACACTTAATTAAATTCCCTATAAAATAATTTCTAGACAATTACTTTCTCTAAAATTCATTTCATTTTCACCCACTTTTCACCCTTTCCAATTAAACAGGCCCTAAGTCAAAACACCCTGTAAGTTGCAGTGTACTTTTATAGAGTCAGAAATGAGAACTCAATGAATACCTCTTGATCATTGCAAAGTACCCACTGATTGGTCCCACTTTCTCCATTAGCCAACCTGTGCTCAATTTCTTTTTTTTTTTAATAGCTTGTAACTCCGCAATTCACTTAGGAGAAATGATAATGTTGATAACATTATCCAAATAAGAAAATATTAACAAATAAAATTGACATCATTAGCTTTACAAACCAATGCCAACTATAATCGGTGGACAAAACAATGAACATAACACGCATAAGGACATTCTCTAAGAAATAATATTTAAAGTCTATTCCAAGTGTTGCATGGAATACTAGCACCATCATATCCATGACCTCTCATTTTTTCACTTAAAGTTCGTGTTAAGTAATAACATTTGATATTTGGTGTTTTAGATTTAATGATGAGGTGTCGCTGACGTTTTTTATATCAAAGTAACGTTATGTCAAAACACCATGACCATTCACAAACCTCAAAATAATGGTCATTTTCTATTGGTTAGATATACATTGTGCTACATCAACTAGAAGTCTAGACTAAAGAAGCATTAATCCCCAATCAAGAATTATCCCCCCGTACTCCATTTGCAATTATGGGCAAAATATATTATTTGAATGCTCGGAGCATTCACCAGTAAAATTTTATCAATTTATGTATTAGTTCTTGTTAAAATATGTACCAGTTTTAAGAGTATTTCCGTGATTCAATAAATATAAAGATTCATCGTGACCTTAGCACAATCTTGAAATGATAACCATCGAACACATCGAATTAAGCCTTTAACGCAATCGACATTTCTCAAAAAAAAAAAAACCTTTATTCAAAAAAAAATTTATTAAATTATTTTCCCATCTTACTTTGCAACTTATTTTTCAATATATTTTTTAGTTATTTTTATAACAAAACCCTTGTACGTGCTACATAGTGTAACACATAATAAATTTTGTCGTGCATACTCTATTGTCGTTGCCATTATCTCCACCATCATTTTTAACACATTGTGTTACGAGTGTAACAAAAATGTTTTAAACTTGTAATACACATCACACCACCACCTCTAACACCACGACCACCTCCCCAAATCACCATATCTGCACCACCATCACCTCAACCGACGCCCATCAAGCGGGCAACCATCATCAACGCCATCCACGACCATTATCTTGACCCATCCCTACCGCACCAATAAAATAAATATATGTCATCACCACAACCACCGTGAACATCTAAAACTCCTTGCAAATCCACCAACCAGCATATCGACAATGAAAATGTTGAGAAACCCATAAAAAATGCAATCCTATCACAATGGTTAAGACTCCAAAAGAGAATTCGTACCACCAAGAAGACATTCAAGCAAAAACTTGTCTTCTACAAAAAGTCTATGATATTTTTATCTGGTACAATTTCCGTAAACAAACAATTGAAAACCATCAACAACGATGCAATAATGTCTGAATACACAATAACCAGCAAGGCAGGTGAATCATACACATATAGATATATGTGGCACTGTTCCATGACCACAGGGACTCTGCCCAATTCCAAAAGTCCCCAAATCTCATGTTGTCAAAACCCTCTAATGCACCTTTCAACACAAAAAACACAGTTGGAGGAAACCCGACAAATATGAAGATTAAGTTACAAGCTCCCCGGATAAGAGCTCTCAAAGTATTCACTTTATTGTCGAGCCTCAAGGGTACTGCGGTCAAACACATAGGAACAAGAAGCAATGCTCCAATTTCTGCTGTAGCAAAGTTTATGACTGACATAAGACAGAGACCAATGAAGGCGGCTGCAATAGTTACTGACTTCAGGAGATTCCATTCTGTATCCTGAGATCGACTGGTGCTCAGAAATGAGGATCCAGAGAATAAATCTAGAAATGGGAGGGTAATTATTGAAAGCACGATCCAAATTGAAAGCTTAGTAGTTGGTGAAGAGTCAGGTATTTGATCAACGAAATAAGGAAGTAACGTTACAATGGCACTCCATAAGTGGACAATAAGGACTTCTTTGGCAGCGTAAAGCCATTTCCATGACGTAGAAGTAGGGGCAGGTTGGACAGTAGAGGCTGGTTTAGATACGAGTTTATCTTCCTCTGCATCAGGGTTCGATTTAGTAGCATCAGAAAAAAGAGAAGCGGCAACTAGTGGAAGGGGAGCAACAAGCAATGCGAAGGCGATCATATAGACTCCAACTGATACAAACCTACTCGGAGATGTCAAGAGATACAGAAAAAAGGATTGGTGAAACTTCTCAAGAAGATTATTTACCGATCTGACAACTCCTTCAACCAACCTGCATGGGAACATCTATTAGAGAGAGCTATGCTTTTTGTAAAAAAAGTAGAGAGGATATTTTCTCCTAGAAGTAATCAGGCAAAACACTATAGGACAGAAAGATGCAACTGCAAGTACTGAAGTCTTCAATATAATAGCAAGAGTAAGAAGAAAAGATGAAGCATTTATTCGTTGTACACAGACATTAAAATGGAATGTGGATTGCTTGATTCCGGCAAGTTCCGTTACCAAAAGACTTAATTAATAATCGACACTGACCTTCCAACATGCAAAAGGATCTCATATTGTCGATTATTAAGACTTGAAGAGAACTTTGGTGAGATCTCCATAGTAATGGCATCCACCTGGTAATCACGAAAGGCACCATGGGGACCAGTAGGGATGCCTAATGCCTGATAGCAAGTAGAAATAATGTTGCCTTAAAACCAATAGGTCAGTAAAAAAACACCACAGCCCATTATTCATCCATTTCAAGAATAAAAAGGTTTGTAAAAAATGATTTCCAGCCAAAAAATCAGTTCCAATTTCTATATTTTGTAACTTAGAAGAAGATACGGGGACACACAGGAAGAAGAAGAATGATTGTTTTAATAGGTCGTGAGGATAATCCAAAGAATGGTAGGTTTATGAAGATTGCAATGATTACCTGGTTGTACAGGGAACTGGCTAGAGTAGCAGTGCATTCAACATACTCTGAAACAGGGATACCAAAATTCCATTGAGGATTTAAGCTTCCAGCCAATTTTCCTAGCATTTCAATCAATTGTCCAAGACTCTTCAGCCACCAAGCATTGAGCAATGACCATATTTTCTCCACCTTCACCCGGTAACCTTGCCCATGTACGGCTAAATAATTCACAATATTGATGAGATCTAGGTTTGGCATCTGTCCATTGGATGCTTCAGCATATATAGTAAGAGCATCCTTCTCGAATTCAGTGCTTCTATTGGAAACCTTAATGACAAGAGCAGCTGCCATTGTGCCAGCATGTCGGAAGCCAATATGCATTTTTTTCATCTCGGGCATATTACTTGCAGCACAAATTTCAGAATGCTTCAGGTCACCAAATGAAGCTGCATGATAGTCTCTCAGCCATGAAGCAACTGCAGTGTATTCTCCATGTCTTGAGTCGGCAGCAAGCCATACAATATCCTTAGAAAGCCAAGTAACTCGAGCAAGTAGAGAGAACAATGCATAAGCAATTCCCAGTGATAAAGCCTCAGCCCTTGTAATCTTCAAAGAATTATAAGGTGTAACCAATACTATAGCTTCCTTCCCATCACCACGTGGAGCTCTAATTATGCCAACTGTATTGACCCCATAAGACAAACAACTGTAATTCTCTGGGACTGTTCTGGCATCAGGACCCAAAAAAAAGTGCAGTGGATGAAATTTATTAAATTGAGGTAGAAACTTGTGATGATTAACTTCACCACCCAAATCCATTATATGGTCTGCAATCATCTTTGGAATTTCCCTGCATCCATGAAGAAAGAGGTGAAGGTTTAAGTATTACGAGCAAAAAGTAACAAACAGAGCGTTGATATATGATAAGAAAGAAGAGGCTTTACATGTTTCTAGTTTTTTTTTTTTTTCAACACAATAAAATACAATCAAAGGGTGGCAAAGAGATTAGTAAGCAAAGATATAACATTAACAAGGTTGGGTGGGAGGTATATCGTGAACAAAGATGCATTCAGAAGACACAAAACACGAAAAACTATATGCCCGGTACTCTTCAAGAAGTCCTTCCAATAATTTTATAAATGTTAGGAAAGAACTGCCTACTCCAGAGATGAATAGCAAAAATCAGAAATTCATCTTCCACAGAGGGTTCACAATGCCCTCAAACATTCTTCTACTTAATTCGTTCCACAGGACACCAGACAGTGTAGCAAGTTTCCCATGACCTTATTGTGCTGAACTTATTACCAGCAGAAAGATAGGTGAACAGCATATTCTCAATCATTTTTGGCACAAACAATAGGCTGAACAAAAGACTCCACAACTTCACAGCCACTTTACAATAACGCAGCAAGTGTTTGGCATTCATTTCTTACTTCTCCTCCATAAATTTTCAGCAGTCAAATGAACCTCTCATTTCTATATGATTTCTCTTGCACTGCTGCTTCCAATGAATTTCTTACAGGAGTTGATATGTAGGACACCTTTGTCAGAGCCTAACTCCAAACAGATTTCCAAGGATATCTGATGAGGACATCTATATCTTTGTTCTAGTTATTATGGACTTTATTTATGCTTTAGGAATTGGGCTTGTATTAATAGGCTGGCCCAAGCTCTTTATGCTTTTAGGTTTGCTTTCTCTATTTATATGGTTTTGTAAGTGAAACAAATCAGTTGATGAATGAAGTTAATCACGTTTGGCTAGTTGCCCACGTCTCCCTCCCCCGTCTTCCCTCTTTTCTTCTCTAATATTCTTATTCTCCTCTTCCTCTTCCTCTTCCACTTCCTCTTTGTCTTCTGCTACAGCCATTCTACTGCTTCTTTTTATCTGTTGAGTGCAAATATTGTTGTGATTCTAATTCTCTGCTGGAACATTTCAATTGATGCTACATCAAAATCAATACCAACTTTTTCAGTAGCTTAGTAAGAGGGTCAACTTCCAGCTTTTAGAAACCCTCAAGGCTCAAACTGTGGAAACCGGATCCTATCAAATTTAAGGATAGGAGCCAAATTGATTCCGATTTGATTATGTTATATTTACATTCCATAATTAGTAGGGCGTAATTATGTACTGATTTCTTTCTTACTTTAGGGTATTAGTTTTATTTCCTTATTTACCAATTCCTGTAAATTATATATTATACCAATTTCCATTGAATAAACATTAAGGAATTAATCACATTCATCTTCCTACATGGTATCAGAGCAGGTTCGTTTCTAACCTAGCCAATACATGGCCGAATCAGCCATGCATGACAGGGGCTCCATGACCTCTGACTCACAAGCTGAAGTCACGCCTGCCATGAACACAGGAGGGATCGAAAACTCAACTTTCCAACTCTCTATAGAGAAATTGAATGGGAAGAATTATAGAGAGTGGACACAGTCGATAAAGCTAATAATCAACGGAAAAGGAAAACTTGGATACTTAACTGGTGAAACCAAGATGCCAGCCTCAACCAACGTGGCTCTCCTTTAGAAGTGGAAATCAGTGTTTCACAACGAAAGTATGTTATTGAACTCTTATCCGAAACTGGCATGCTAGGTTGTAAGTCGAGTGATACACCCGTCGAAGCAGGGAAAAGACCTGAAGAGGATGGAAAAGATGTAGAGATAGATGGATACCAAAGGCTGGTTGAAAAGTTAATATACTTGTCACACACTAGACCAGATATTGCATTTGCAGTTAGCCGCGTGAGTCAACATATGCACTCACCAAAGGAAAGTCACCTAGAAAAAGTCTACAAGACACTACGATACCCCAATGGATCCCCAGGAAAGGGACTGTTTTTTAAAAAGGGTGAAAGGAAGGAAATTGAAGTCTTCACAGATACAGATTGGGCAGGTTCAATAGAAGACAGAATATCAACTACTGGTTATTGTACCTATGCGTGGGGAAATCTTGTAACTTGGAGAAGTAAAAAACAAAATGTGGTTGTCAGAAGTAGTGCTGAGGTCGAGTTCAGAGCAGTAGCACAAGGAATATGTGAAGGGCTATGGTTGAGAAAGCTTTTGGAAGAATTGCACGTTGAAGCAGAGTTCCCCATCAAAATTTACTTGATAACAAGGCAGCAATCAACATCTCTCTTAATCCAGTCCAACATGATCGTACCAAGCATATAGAGGTTGACAGACATTTCATAAAAGAAAAGGTTGAAGAAGGAACCATTTGCATGACTTGTGTTCCCACACAAGAGCAAGTTGCTGATATTTTTACCAAGGGGCTATCTCAACCAAGCTTCAATGATTTCATATGCAAGTTGGGCATGATTAGTGTGGAAACCGGATCCTATCAAATAAGGATAGGAGCCAAATTGATTCCAATTTGATTATGGGATATTTACATTCCATAATTATGGTGTAAATATGTACTGATTTCTTTCTTACTTTAGGGTATTAGTTTTATTTCCTTATTTACCAATTCCTGTAAATTATATATTGTACCAATTTCCATTGAATAAACATTAAGGAATTAATCACAATTCATCTTCCTACACAAACAAAATTATCTTCTCCCATTCCCTTCAAATTCAAACCATACACTCTCAAAAAGCTCCTGTTCCTGCACAGGTTGCACTTCCCAGTTCAGAACTTCACCTTCACCATGTTATCTACCTTGAACCAAATAACCTTATTTGATAGATGTTTTCTTCTTATGATGTCAGGAATCAGGAATGCTAAGATGATGCATATTGCCATATCCCCACACCAAGTCTGTCCATGTATAATTCCACATGTGCCCTAGATGACGATATTGATATTCTAGTACAGGAAATTGCCACTGTATGCAATCTAGAGCTTGGAGTGATTATGTCAATTTATTGCCTCTACACACAAACTAAGGATTTGAAGAAAGCGCAACACAGATTAATCATGGAGAAAATGTATGTGCAAGTATTTTGAGTAATATTTACTGCATTAGTAATGGGAAACAGCAGATTAATCAGGGAGAAAATGTAACTAAAAAAGATATCCAGATGCATTTGCTAGCTATTAGTGGAAGATATAATGCCTAATAATTACTAAAAACAAAAGTGTGTGCACCAAGGAAACAGATGTAAGCAGCACAGACATTTAAATTTGAATGATTTAATTTTGAAATGTCATATGAAAACATGCCAGTCAATTAGCATGATATGCTAAGCCTGTGTATGCTACAATAAGACATTTTCCAAGAACAGGAAACCATGATAATTGTGAGGGAATTACATACATGCCTGTGGTCATAGTATCGAAACTTAATAATATCTGGTTCACGAATCTCTCTCCTTCTGAAACGTCATCGTTAGTGAGCATAGGTCTGGCAGAACCTGAAAGATGGCGTCTCACAGCCCATAAAATGAGGCTAGTACCATATAATTTCTTCTTTCAAATAGCACAAAACAAGTAATTACTAATTTTTGTTTTTGCTTTACTTTCACTATATCTTAACAGACTCGTGAACTGAATTAGAGCATGTTTGGCTAAGCTTAAAAGGTTTACTTATAAGTAAGCTGTAAGCCCTTGTTTGGGCTCCATTCAAAAAAATGCATTTTTCTCTATCATCTTTTTAACCACATATTCTCCAATAAAATAGCATTATACGTAAACTCACAACTTTTCCTTATTTTTTAAATATGCGTTCTCCAGAAAAATTAATATTTCAAAATACATTTTAAAATTTTAATGGAGCATACTTTTAAAAGTTACTTATTTTTACAATAAGGCAAGAGTTGAAGTCAAAATAATAATAATAATAACAATAACAATAATAATAACAACAATTTATCCAAATATAGTTGAAAAAAAAAATTACTTGATTTACTTTTTACTTCAAATCTTAGCCAGACATGTACTTAAACTTAAGATTCTTATAAGATTTAAACTCTTGTAAAAAAAAGGAAGAAATATATTTAAGAATTTAACAAAAAGGAATATGCAAATTGAACGTTAGACAATAAATTATAGAAAAATATAAAGAGGAATGTAATGGGACAAGTAAACTGACCAGGCATGAGTGCATTTTCTGAAATGTAAGTATTCTTCCCAAGAACAGGCAACAGCAAAAGAGACAAAACTCCTGTTGTACAGCAAACAACACTGAATCCAAACAAAAATTAATCAGAATCATATAATTACAAATGAGTCGCAACATGGATGATAATTTTGATTTACCTGACTAGGAGGCTGTGAGAGATGAGGAAAAGGCCGAGACGGATAATTGGCCGAGGTTTTGGCTTGTCTTCCGCCATGGACAGGATCGATCGACGTCGAGGCTCTCTGATCTGTACTGTGTTGTTCACTTTTTTTTGGAAGTCGACCTACAATGCCACTCACTGGTCACATTTTGAGAAACAACGTCGTAATAGTGCACTAACTGTGTATGGGCTTTATTGGGTTGATAGGAGACATTGCAAAACTTGTAGAAAGAAAGTGTATTTATGTTGTTTGGTATAAGTTTATGGACCTAGGATTTCACTTCTCGAAATACGAAAAGGAAGTCTCATTGAATGTTCATTCCTAGTGCTAGCATTTCAAAACTTCCACTATCCAGATCTTACAGTTTTTTGAGTAATGCTATTTTGAACTACTCAGTGTTCAAATGCAGTTTAGGTGGCACTAATATTAAATGATAAGTATAATTTAAAAATCATTTAATTATACCATTCGTTGAGTTTACACTTAACGCCACCTAAATTAGAGTTGTAGCGCCAATGAGATCAGTTAGCAATATTCTATTTCTATGCTAACGTTCGTGAGCCATGAGATCCATTTGTGGAATTAAGAGGAAAATCATCTGGAGATTAAATGACAATTTAATACTAACTTTTCATGTCATGAAAATTGACGACCTCATCCAATTAGAGTCTTGCATGAAGACATGTATCTTCCACGTTGCATCAAGTTATACCCTCAATTTGGCAGATAAGTGATTGTAACTTGTGTTGGAATTTAATGATTTTAATAAATGTGATTTAATGTTTTTAATAGGCTCAAATTAGAAATGTCTACAATTGACGTTATGATTAGTCGTAACTTTTTAAATACAAATGGTGCATATTGAAAAATCATGTGTAACTATTCAAAGATATAAATAATGAAAAGTCGCGAATCTTGATAAGGGGTGCGATCTAGACTGTCAAATCATGTCTCAATTTGAAAAAGAGAAATCTTACTAATTCAGATTAATTTATGTCAGAATGTGTACCTATTCAAAAAAGATATATTGAGCCCTTATTTGATCTTCATTATTTCCAAAATACATTTTTCTCTCTTTATTTTCAACCACACATTTTTCAATAAAATAATATTACACACAAACCCAAAATTTTTCCTTGTTTTATAATCACACATTCTTCATAAAAATATTATTCCAAAATGCATTATTTCCAAAAACAAGGGGCTCAAACATACTCTAAATTTATAAATTGAATCAATTTCATTTCTTTTTCTTCATTCCAAATCAGTTCAAATAAATTGATTTCTAATTCCTTCTAACTTCAAATTATATCAAAATAATTTTTTAAAATTATTTTCAAGTTTTGTGTTCAATATTATAATATTCGATATTATTCAATCTTGAAGAGTACAATCAAGGCTATCAAGCTTTGGTTAATTTGAAAATTTCAATACTATGTTATATTAATTTTGAAAAAAAAAATGTATGTTGAAAGATAGATATTCATTTGATCACGTTGCACTAGTGCAATGGGCAGGGGCGGATCCAGGAATTTTTCGCACACGGCCTAAAATTAAAAAGTCGATATAAAATTTAAAATTTTTCGCGCACAGTCTATCTTGTGTGAGCCTTGAGTTAGTCCATCAGAAGTTGTACTTTCTATAGGTCGATCTTTCCTTTGAAAGAAGGAAAACAAGTTCTTGTTCTTCTTGAGAGGCGGTTGACCTTCCATTTCCAATTTCTTAAAATTGGAAAAAAAGAGTAAAAAACAATTAATCATAAATGATATTGCTCTAACGACAATCAAAATATAATTTAGTAAGCCAGCAAGACAACAAAAATAATTTATGATGCCGACAAGACAATAACAACAATCATTATGCCGACACGGCAACATTTCAACAAAACAACTTAGACAAATAGGCGAAAACATTCGATTCAATATTTTGCCGGCAAAGCAAGAAGCAGAGAGATGAGCAACTTGACTTACTAGGGTGTATTCAAGCTTTTGCTTTTCCTAAGTGTCCGTGGAATTAATCTCGTTGACACTTGACAAAATCCCCGGTTGACAATGAAGAAGAATTCCGCGTTAGATTTTAAAAAGAACTTTTTCTACATCAACAACCACAAAATAAATTTCATTAATTGAATTGAATAAATTGTCCAAATAAGAAAGGTTAAATTGTTCGATGTGGAAACCACTATCACAGATTCACAGCTTAAAATAGCAATTGCAATTCATAAATATGCAAACTTAAGAAATTGCAAGTAACCAGACACGTGATGTGCCATATGTCAAGTTTGCATTGACTAGTTTTGTGGTCAAATAGCAATTGCAATTCAAAAATATGCAAACTTAAGAAATAAGCTCCGTTTTGTGGTCTCCCATTTACTGTCTACAGCTCTATTCTTTGGTTTTGAATAATCCAAATTTGCTTAAAGACTGCTCTGTTCATCCATTTTCATATTGGGATGAATAAATCTGATTTTCAACGTCGACAGAATATGAAGAAAATCGACTCAAAAGACGAAAAATCAAAGCCTCCATTTTCGTATAGGGTCAAGAAATGTTTGATTGAGTCTTTCAACATGGTATAATAATTGGGGATTCATTGTGGGTTTTGGAATTAACAGATGAATTTCATAATTTGGAAGAGTGCGAAAATGGGGTTAACAGTATGATTAAAATTAGGTTTGGGTTTGAATTCAACTTACATTTCAACTGCACAATGTGTGAGAATTTGACCTTCATTTTGAAAATGGGCTTGACGGAGCCACGCCAGATGAGGGAAGGTGTTGCCGAGTTGGTCGACGTCGAAGAAGAGAAGGGAGATGGCACTGTGTGATTTGGGGGATTTTTATGGTTTGAGATTTCAGATTTGGATGGATATTTGGACGGATTTTGTGGGTGGGTTTGATCCTTTTTCATTTTGTTTGGGCCAACCAATGGACTCTTTTCCTTTTTTTTTGTGGACACGGGCTGGACATAAAAATTAGTGGGCTAAACCAAAAAAGGGGAGTACTGGATCTGGGCTTGGGTGAGCATGGGCTGTAGTCCGGGGCCAGCCCGTGCCTAATCCACCCCTGGCAATGGGCCAAATTTATCTTAGAGAGATTTATAATGAGGAAATTACACCCACAGAGGTTTTTAAGTTACCATTTTCAAAAATACAAAACCAACTTTAATAATACATAAATCAGGTTTTAATTAATCACTTTTAAATTAATTTAAATCAATTTTACACAATTTCAAACCCTAATTATTTCATTTTCTCTTCCCCCCCTCTCTCTCTCTCTCTCTCTCTACCGACCTACCATTTCCTCTCCCCTCGATCTCTATCTCTGTCGCCGCCACCGACCTACCATTTCCTCTCTCCTTGATCTCTATCTCTGTCGCGGGCACCACCTCGTCGGTGAAGTCTCTCTTTACCCTGACTACACTGCCGCTCAACGACGGCGAGGGTTTGGAAAAGGCACCACCGTAAAGTGCTAAAGGATAATATTCACGATGTGAACGCCGCACATCGGATCTGAGCCAAGCGTAGTGACTACGCTACGCTTGTCACGGTGTTGCTGATTTGAAGTGGCGATGAGCACAGTGACCATTCCGGGCGGTTCACGGCGGTCCCTTCCGGAGAAATCAAAATCAGAAAATGGAGGTAGAGTTGGGACCACTGCGTACGGTTCTCCCCATACATATCTCATTATCTCATTTCTCTCTCTATTTACTGCCCAGTACTTTCGGGCGCTGCCTGGTTGCTGTGAAGTCGCGGTTGGGTTTCGGTGGTGGTGTTTGGGCGGCTGTGGTTTCGTTGGATCCAACGGTGGTGGTGGAGGTTATGGTGGTGCTCATGGTGATGTTGATAAGATTTTTCGTTTCTCTTTCTTTTTCT
>CAIGRB010123073.1:0-10170 GCA_903798255.1 Fraxinus quadrangulata | reverse complement strand
ATATTCTCTGGACTCCCAGCCCAATCACTATCTGTATAACCAATTAACTTCCAGCTTTCTGACATCCTAAACCAGATTCCTAAATCCTCTATTCCTTTAACATATCTTAGAACTCGTTTAGATGCCTGAAAGCGCAATTCACTAGGCTCTTCTCTGAATATGGAAAGGATATTTGCAGCATAAGTCAAATCAGGTCTAGTTGATGCGAGGTAGAGCAAGCAACCAACAATACTCCTATAAACTTTTGCATCTATTTTCTTGGCATCATCATTCTTCAGTAGATTTGGATTCTGAACCAAGGAAGTTGCTAATGGTTTACAATTCTCCATGCTAAACTTCTTCAAGATTTCCTTAGCATACTTCTTCTGGTATATGAAGATCCCTTCACCAGATTGGTTGATCTCCATTCCTAGAAAATAATGCATCTCCCCCGAGTGTGTCATCTCAAATGCTTTCTTTAAATCAGCCATCACCCATTCAACCAATGCAAAGTTGCTTCCTATAATCGGCAAATCATCCACATATAATGATATGATTACTAGCTCCTTTTTCTCCTCCTTTACATAAAGAGTCTGTTTATCCACACTTTTAGCAAAGCCAAGACAGGTTAAATGCTCATCAATCCTCCTGTACCAAGCTCTTGGAGCTTACCTTAATCTATATAAAGCTTTCTTTAGAAGATAAACTTATCCTTCATTCCATCAGTCACAAATCCTTCAGTCTGTTCAATGAAGATTTCTTCATTTAAGTAGCCATTTAGGAATGCTGATTTTACATCCAACTGATAGATTTTCCACCCTTTTTGAGCTGCCATTGCCATAAGCAACCTGATCATTTCATACTTTGCAACTGGAGCAAAGGTAATCTGTCTATTCCAAACTGTTGTGCATACCCCTTGACAACCAGCCTTGCTTTCAGCTTGTTAATTGATCCAATAGGGTTCAACTTCATTTTGTACACCTATTTAACCCATATCAATTGCTTATACCGAGGTCTCTCTGTCAATTCTCAGGTGTCATTCTTCCCTATCATTCTGATTTCCTCCTCCATTGCAGCCATCCATTTAGATAATTTTAAGGCTTCAACAAAGCTTGTATGTTCCACAATTGCAGCATTACATCTAGCATAGACATCTGCTAGAGGACTCATTTTTACCCTACCTTCATCTGTTTCAGAATCATCATCATTGTCACCAGGTTCCAATTCATCCTCATCACTTTCCTCATCTATGTTCCGAGGAATCACATTACTAGTTTTCTCTTTAAATATAGAGTTAGCATCCCAGTTCCAAGTAGGATTCTCATCCACCTTGATGTCTTTACTGGAGATTACCTTTCTTGATTAAGGGTTGAATACCTTATAACCTTTGGCATTGTTGCAATAGCCAACAAATATTCCAACTTCTGTTTTATCATTGAGTTTGTTCCTCTTTGCATCAGGAACATGAGTGTAACACACATTCCCAAACACCTTTAAATGTGGGACTTCAGGTTTAGCATCATACCAAGCCTCATATGGTGTCTTTCTCTCCAAGGATTTTGTTGGTAAACGATTGAGAAGATAGAATGCTGTATTAACTACCTCTACCCATAATTCTTTAGGAACTTTCTTCTCAATCAATAAGCACCTGACAATCGCCATTACTGTCCTATTTTTTCTTTCACTTACACCATTTTGTTGAGGGGAATAAGGAATGGTTAATTGATGCTTAACTCCTTCAGCCTTACAGAAATCATCAAACTACCTATAGCTCTACTCAGAACCATTATCAGTTCTTATGGCCTTTATATTGCATCTACTTTCATTCTCTACCATGTTTTTGAATGCTTGGAATATAGCTGCAGCTTCAGAATTAGCCTTTAAAAAATAAACCCAACACATTCTAGAGAAATCATCAATAAAAATGATGAAGTACCTGCTACCATTCAATGTAGTGGTCCTCATTGGTCCATAGATATCTGAATGCACTAATTCAAGCTTATTTGTGTCTCTCCTTGACTGATTTTTTGGAAATGGTAGTCTGGTTTGTTTCCCAAGTTGTCAAACATCATACACACGCACAATTCATCCTTGATTTCAAGCAAATTTTCCACCAAACTGAACTCATTTAATTTCCTCAATGAATTGTAACTAACATGGCCAAAACGTTTATGCCATAAATTAGAATTATCTGACGCAGAAGTAGGGAAATTTCTGTTCTTCATTTCAATTGTCATTACTTCACTTCCAGTTTTATCTAGTATTGTGCATGCATTTTCCTTAAATATAAGTGTATGGTTCTTTTCAAGAAATTGCCCTACACTAACTAGATTTTGATCAATCTCAAGCACATAAAGAACATCAGCTATGTGTTTAATACCCGTAGATGTCTGCACTTCAATTACACCAATCCCCTTTATATCAACATAATCTCCATTGCCAACCTTCACCTTAGATGAGTAGGCCTTGTCCATTTCAACAAAGATACTTGAGTTTGCTGTCATGTGATGTGTATAGCCACTATCTAGCAACTAATTTCCTCCTTTGTCATTTGCCTGAATAGCTGTAACTAGGTGTTCCTCTTGCAGATCTTGCTGATTCTCTGCAACCTGAGCCTGCTGCTGTGTTTGCTTGCATTTTCTGGTTTTGTACACCTTTTCAATATGGCCAAATTGCTTGCAACCTCTATACTAAACTCCAGGCCTATACCAACACCATTTAGGAGAATGCTCATTCCTTTTACAATGAGGACAAGGTACAAATTTATCTTCCCTGCTGCCAGTTCTGTTTCCATTAGGTTCTTTCTTTTCAGCCTGTGGTTTCTTCACACCAAAGCTTGTTTGGGCTTTGTATTTTCCTTTAGCAAACATGGCTCCTTCTGTTTGTTCTTCTTGTCTCATTATCCTTCTTTGTTTTGTTGCTTGCAGAGCATTAGCCAGTTCAGCCAAAGTAATTGATGACAGATCTCTTGAATCCTCAAGTGATGATATTTTGGCTTCAAACTTCTCAGGTAAGTTGATCAGAATCTTCTCCACCACTCTTTTATTTGGTAAATCATCTCCCAATAGCCTAATCTGATTTACAACCTTTATTAACCTGTCTACAAAGTCTTTAACTACCTCAGTTTCCTTCATTTTCAAGGTCTCAAACTTCCTTATTAGATTAAGTACCTGCATTTATCTATTTCTTTCATTTCCTTGGAATTCTTCCTTGAGTCTATCCAAGGCTTCCTTTGCCGTTTCACAAGTCATTATCCTTGTGAAAATAGCATCTGAAAAAGCAGACTGAATGCAGGAGAGAGTCTTGAATTTCTTGGCAACATCTGCACTATGTTGTTTGATTTGAGCAACCGTTGGGCTAGCTCTCAATGGTGGAGGCTCAATGCTTGTCTCAGTTATCTCCCAAATGTCATAAGCTTTGAGATAAGCTTTCATCTTTACAGCCCGAAAGTTGTAATTTTCTCCATTAAAGGCTGAGGGTAGTGGTGCTAAGAAACCAATTGATGTCATCCTCTTTTTTTTTTTTTTTTTNATTTGCACAGGCAGAAAGCACACTGACGGCCACTACCTCATCTACCTTAATTCCATTATGATACATATTCACAAGCAAATCCAAAGCCTCTTCGTACATGTAATTCTGCTCATAACAAGAAATCAATGCAGTCCAAGAAACCAAATCTTTTTCTTCCATTTCATTAAACAACTGATAAGCCTCACTCACCCTACCTTTCTTACCCAACAGCACAATCATAGAATTTGATGAGATCACATTCTTTTTCGGCATCTTATTGTACATTAGCATAGCCTCCTCAACACACCCTGTTAAAACATACCCCGCCAACATCGAGTTCCATGAAACTAAGTCCAACACAGGACTTTCATCAAACATCCTTCTGGCATCACTTAGTTTACCACAGACACTATACATATAAATCAAATTGTTCACCACATAGACATCACAGTCAAAACCCATTTTCACCACGTGATCATGAAACTCTCTGCCCTCAAATTCAGCAAATTCAACAGAGCAGCCCAGAATCAAGATTGGATAAGTATAATTATCAATGCATAAAAAACAATATTCCAATGATGACAAAACGTGACAGCCAAATGACAAACTAAATTCAGCAGAAACAAAAATTTTAATTCTGAAATCCAAGAATTTTAGAAAACAGGTTCTCAAATCTCTTCTCCAATTTTCTAGTAGTGGGCAATATTAATCTAGTTTCGACCACCTAGGTCTAAATTATACCCAAATTTATCTTGTTGTAGTTTAGCTTAATTAGGACTTCTATGTAACTTAAGATCTTGAATTTCAAGTTATAAGGCTCTTAAGGTTCATCACTGAAAAAGTAAAGGGCAGGAAAAGTCTAAAATCCCACAAGCCATGTACAAGAGAAAATAATGTGTATCTCACTACCAGTGCCTTGGTAGGCCAATAGCCCACTGAACTGGCGGGGCACTCGAAGAAAGGGCGCACAGAAATCAAGTACGACAAATTGGCCTCGCTCCACTTTCTTAAAAGACGACCACTACGGGAGTGGTCTAATCCTCATAATCATCCAACACTCTCATCATATATTCAGAATAAATGACATAAGAATGTCCAATTTCAAATTTAATTTGATGTTCAAAATATTGATTGTTAATTTTATATATAATTAATCATTTTAAGAGATTGAATTTTTTTTTTTGGGATAAGTCGACCACAAATCTCAAGTAGATAGGTGTCGCATCTTTCTAGAATTTGTAACTCGTGATTGCCGCCCTTTAGGCCTCTGTTCTAGACCAACTGGATGCAGATGGTGGAGTGACTTCCATGTTAACTGTACAATCACCAAATCCTATGTAATCCATATCGTTATGTATCTTTTCCATGAATTGTCTTTGCCTATTTGATTGCTTCCTCGATTTATAGAATTCACATGGACTAAGCCTGAAAAAAGATGTTGCTATGGGCTGAACGCCACATGAGATCTAGTTTAGAGGACTAAGCTCATGATGCTCATGATAAATTAGGTCACATGTTCAAGGAAGTATAAACTTAGATGTCAATCTTAAGATATTCTATTAGATCTTTTGTAGCTTTCCTTACAAAATAGAAAATCAATTCTCTACCTAGAAAATATAAAGTGGTAGAAGCATGATTGGATGAACAAAGGATATATATACCCACCAATGAAAAACATAGTTCTCTTGTGAAACAAAAGTCCCAAACAACTTTTATTACCGCTCATTCTAAACAATTGAAAAAATTTGGCCAAAACATAATAAACAATACATGATTGTATGCCACTGTCTTAAAAATACTATTTAATGTGGACGTCGGTCTTTTGTACCACCATTCTAATCCTACCTGAAGTGGGAAAACCAGCTAGAAATACGAAGGTTTTCAAGAAATTGGATTTATTTCACGTTTAGGTTTGACATACTTCAATAATATACTTATAATAATATGAATTTATAAAATATAATGAAATTCATGTCAAGGTGGAGATTGTTAGAATTTGGATGTGACCCAAAATTCTTGTTGAAGTAATTGAAAAATTCTAATTGAACTGCAAGTCAAGAAGAATTCAGTTTGGAATACTTTTGGAGTCATATGTTGAGTTGAAATTCTATTTTGGAAGCTCACTGGGAGTTGAAATTCGTATTGGACTTGAAGAAGTTGAAATTATGAATCGGGAAAAAAAAATCGCCGCAATTTTCGCTAGCCTACCACTAGCTAGCCGCTTGAGCAACATTTGTGGATTTTCTCCCGAGACTTGATCACTCGGCCGTTGCCTGCCTGGCTCTTGAGCGATGGACCTATCGCTAGCTTCTCACTCGAGTGACACAGTTATCCAACCCAAGCCCTTTTCCTTAACACATGTTTGACATTCTACTTTAACTACAACTCATCTATTAGTAGGTTTTCTCCTGAGACTTGGTCGCCCGCCGGCGCTCGTGCTACAGGGTTACCCGACCTAAGCCCTTTTTGCTTTTTAACACGTTTTTGGCATCCTACTTCATATACAACTCATCTATTAGAGTTTAAAAGTCATCCTACATAGTTGCCTATAAATATTTGACTCTTCTATACAATTTATAGTGTGAGAAAAATGTGAGAAAAGTGATTACTAGCTTTTAGGATCATTGTAATATTTCTCATTCTTCATTATTTATGGTGCAATAAAATCTCATAATTCATCTGCCATATTTTCTTGTCTTCTTTTATTTTTTATTTTACTTGTGATCAAATACTTCATGATTGTGCTATACAACTTCAACATCTCAATCCGGTGGTTAGTTTCATATCAAGTGATATCGAGTAATACACGATCCTTGAATTTCCAACAATTGGTATCAGAGATTTTGAGCATAATTAACACAATGCTAGAAGTTGTTTAGGACTAGTTGTTTGTCATCCCTATTTTGCCACCTCCTTGGAGAATGGGCTAGGGTTATGAAATAATCTGATGATCGATTTGATTCCATGATTATAAGTTTATACCATACCGGATCAGACCGGAATAAGTAATTTGCTTGGTATAAACTAAGGTTTCATTTCACATGTATTATAAAGTAACAACCTGTATGTACATATGTATTAAACAAAAAATAAACACCTTGTTTCTTAATGAAAAAATAAACAGGTGAATTCTATATACGACGAAGTCTAACATTTTGCCAAAATTGTGTCTAGGAGATTATTATAGTATTTGATTCCTTCTTTGTATACTTTGCTACATATTGTACCTCCTAATTCTCAATATAATTTATGTATAAATGAAAGTAAAAACAAGGAATCTTTACTAGATACTAAAAATTGAGGATATCGCACGAAGAGGTCATATTAGAGACTACTCCTTGTTTTCCAAACTATTTCTATTTCATTTTTTTGTCCGTTGTTCTAAAGATTAGGGCTGGACAAAACTTCAGAATCGAACATGACCCGAACCGAACCTTGCAATTATTCATAAGTTAAATACCCGAACGGGTATCTGAATCGAACCGACGAGTTTTGTTTGGTTCTCGATTCTAGACCCAAAATCGAAGAACTAAATAAGAACCGAATTTAAATAATTTTTTAAAATTTTTATATTGAATTAATTAAATTATTTTAATTTTTTTAAAACAAATTAACTAATTACTAATTTAGTGAATAGTGCTCTAACTCCCAAGCCAAGTCCATTCCTGGCTAGCCAAACCCAACCCAACTTCTAAATTCAATTTTTTGGCCCAATTATTAATTCCATTCTTAGCCCAAGATCTATGCATTTTTAAGTTTTTATTCTTCTCTTTTCAATTTCACACTTTCATTTGGTAATCACTAAGTCACTGACCCCAAATCATTTGATAAATTGAAAACTTTCATCTACATGCTCAAATCTTATTGGATAACTTGTTTTAGTGTCAGTATATACTTTTTTTGTATTTGTATATGTTGGTGAATTTATTTTATTGGACAACTTGTTATTTATATATTTTTAAATTGGACTATGTTAATTTGTAAAAGTTACGAATGAACATGTCACTAGTTGTATTTATGTAGTATTATTGTAAATGTTAAAAAATTTAACTATGGTACGGAATCGAACCCGAACGGTTCCATATTATATTTAGACCCGACGATTTCATTTATTAAATACTTGAAAATTTTGGTTCGGTTTGGTTATGAAGAGAACCGAACCGAATTGGACAATGTCCAGCCCTACTAAAGATATCATTTTCTCATCAAAATTTTGATAAATTTCTCTCTTCGAATTTCAAACCATCTCGGCTACTTGAAAAGAAGAGGAAGAAAATTGATGAAGGTTTCTAGTCCACCTGCATTCAAAGCACCTTCGAGCAGCAGTAATTAAATACATAGGCCAAAAATTATATTATCCAGAAATTAAGAACAGGAGAAAATAAAGTTACATGTGAGAGGACCATCTAACATATGTTCTCACGCATCCTCATGATGGTTTTAGTGAATCTTCATCATTCTCGGACATTAATGAAATGTTTGATAAGTCGTATATTATTTATTGGACAATATTAGATGAGTAATAATAAGCTTAAGTATTGTCCGTTGTTCTATCCAATATTGCGTGATACAACATACTAATTAGGCACTTATATGTCGATGTTGTAGAACAAAAGATAAAATCCTTGGAAAATTATACTGTTTGACATTAATTTGGGTGGGATGCATCTGAATATAATGGCAAACTTATGTAAACTAATATTAAAAGTGAAATGTATAGATTTACAGGTGGAGTCGGTTGTGTTGGGGATGTTAGAGTTATAGTTGAAGTTGTCAAAAGTTCATTCAGTTAATAATTCCTATTATTTAGGACATGTTGGTAGAGTCTGACTATTTCCTTAGCCATTTACCACGTTATTAGGACGAGTAAAATGTGGGTTGTTTGTTTCGAATTTTATCTCTTTGTAAGGCTTGTATAAGCAACAGCTTGTTTTGAATTTAATAACATTTACTTAGATATTTTGGTGAATTGCTTTGTTCTTAGAGTTTACAACAATCTGGTATCAGGGCTCCATCATGGGGCCTGATTGTGAGAGAAAAGAAACCACAGTTTCTTAAGAAGAGAGAGAGTGAGAAGAGAGAGAATCGAAGTATGGCAGCTGAAAATAACTTCGTTCAACCTGCAATTCCTAAATTTGATGGCCATTACGATCATTGGTCCATGCTTATGGAAAATTTTCTTCGTTCAAAGGAGTATTGGAGTTTGGTGGAGAATGGAATCCCTACTGCAGCAGAAGGAGTGGAACTAACTGGAGCACAACAAAAATCAATTGCAGACCAGAAGCTGAAAGACTTGAAGGTCAAGAATTATCTGTTCCAAGCTATTGATTGAACCATTATGGAGACGATCCTCAACAGAGATACTGCAAAGTACATCTGAGACTCTATGAAACAGAAGTACCAGGGTTCCACAAGAGTCAAAAGAGCACAGCTCCAAGCTCTTCGGAAAGAGTTTGAGGTTCTACAGATGAAAGAGGGTGAGAGTGTTGATGAGTACTTCGCTCGAACACTCATCATAGCAAACAAGATGAAGATTCATGGTGAAAACATGCAGCAAGTGGTGATCATTGAAAAGATCTTGAGATCAACGGCCTCAAGGTTCGACTATGTTTGTGCTCGGTTGAAAAGTCTAATGACGCAGACACTTTAACCATTGATGAGTTGCAGAGCAGCTTCCTGGTACATGAGCAGAGGATGAACGGGCATGGAGGAGATAAGCAGGCATTAAATGTGGCCTACGATGATAGAATTGGTGGAAGAGGAGGCGGCCGAGCTCGTGGAGCTTTTCGAGGAAGAGGCAGACAAGCATTCAACAAAGCTATAGTTGAGTGTTACAAGTGTCATCAATTAGGGCACTTTCAATATGATGTCCTAAATGGGAGAATGAAGCGAATTGTGCTGAGCTTGAGGAGAAAGAAGAAATGATATTGATGTCATATGTGGAGCTTAATCAATCAAGGAGAGAAGATGTCTGGTTCCTTGACTCAGGGTGTATCAATCATATGTGTGCAAATAAGCAGTGGTTCTTGGATCTTGATGAGGAATTCCGGCAATCTGTGAAGCTTGGGATTAATTCGAAGATGGCTGTTTTGGGAAAGGGTAACATTAGGTTGCAAATTGCTGGAGTTACTCAGGTAATCACTGATGTTTTCTATATACCTGAGTTGAAAAATAACTTATTTAGTGTTGGACAATTGCAAGAAAGAAGTGTAGCTATTTTGATACAACATGGAGTATCTAGAGTCTTATCATCCCAAGAAAGGGATTATCATGCAAACAGCAATGTCTGAAAACAGGATGTTCATATTGCTTGCAAGAATTCTGCCAAAAGCCCCCACTTGCTTTCAAACCATTCTTGAAGACAACACTCACCTTTGGCACTGCAGATATGGGCATCTAAGTTTCAAGGGTCTGAGAACATTGTAATGTAAGCAAATGTTGAGAGGATTACCACAATTGAAGGTACCATCCAAAATATGCACTAATAGTATGGTGGGAAAGCAACACAGAGATGCAATTCCAAAGAGGAGTTTATGGAGAGCATCACAAAGACTGCCAGTTGGTACATGCTGACATCTGCGGACCCATCAAACCTGTTTCCAACAGTAAGAACTTTGTCCAAATCAAATCAGCCGATGAGAAGTCTTCACTCTCTGGATTTTGTACTGGAAGACTACTGAT
>CAIGRB010123071.1:37256-48553 GCA_903798255.1 Fraxinus quadrangulata | reverse complement strand
CACATGCAACTTTTAGGTGTTGTAATAACTCAATCTCTAAGATTGGATCCTCTTTTATCAATTCGGTATCAAAAACGTCGCTTATTCTCAGTTTAGCGTGTTGCTTTACCCAACCAACAAGATTGTTATCGCCAAAATCAGCTGAATCTGTTGGCTGCTTTCCAGTAAGCAGCTCGAGCAATACTACACCGTAGCTGTAGACATCACCTTTCGTCGAACATCTAAAGCTCTGGTAGTATTCAGGAGGGACGTATCCGGGAGTCCCTGCTAATGTACTGACACTCAAGTGAGTGTCCATTGCACTCATATGCCTTGCCATGCCAAAATCAGAAACCCTAGCCTCCAAATTTTCGTCGAGCAAAACATTGCTCGACTTCATATCACGATGAAGAATGAGTGGGATGCAATTATGATGAAGGAAAGCCAACCCCCTCGCAGCTCCAATTGCAATTTTCCGCCTTGCTGCCCAATTTAGCTTGATCCCAATTTTCTTCCTGTCATGCAGAACGTCTTCCAGACTTCCATATCTCATGTACTCATATACCAAGAGCCGTTCCTCGCCTACCTTGCAATACCCCAACAGGGGAACGAGGTTACGATGCTTAATTTTCCCAATGGTTTCCATTTCAGCAGTGAATTCTCGGTCCCCCTGCCCACTGACATGTATTAATTTCTTTATAGCCACGACACTTCCCTCCTTCAACTGAGCTTTGTACACATCCCCAAATCCACCTGAGCCAATAAGGCTATCATTGTGGAAGCCATTAGTGGCTTCAAGAAGATCTGCAAACGTGAGGTTCCTGAGAGGCTTTTCGAAAGTTGCAAGGTTAATGCTTAACGCTTCTCGAGCACTAAGTTTCCAATTGCCAGTCGCTGTTGCTGAGTTGGAGTGATTGTCCATATAGGCCTCAAGGGCAGTCTCCTTCTTCTTCCTCTTCCTTTTCCTAATTTCGATGGCAACAATTACAATCCCGAAGATGCAAAACAGGGAAAACAACAACCCCGTTGCCATGCTGCCAGCGAGGGATGCTCGTCTCCTATGAGACTTCTGATGCTGACTACTTCCTGCAGCTGCATTAGACACACATGCCGGAAGAGGGATTCCACAAAGTCCGGAATTATTCGCAAATGTATATTCTGGAAATGTACCGAACTGAGCTGATTCGGGAATTATCCCAGAGAGATTGTTATTCGACATATCGAGCTCTCCCAGAGATGTGAGGCTCGTCATAGACTGTGGAATCGTTCCATTCAACTTATTGAAGGACAAGTCGAGGATTGCAACACTCTTCAATCCTCCAAGCTCTTGAGGAATAGGTCCGGAGAGATCATTGTGCCCCAAATTAAGTACAGAACAATAGTACATAGATCCAAGCTCCTTTGGAATATTTCCTTCCAACTTATTGTAAGAAAGGTCAAGAAATATCATGGAACCATTGTGATTGAATGTTGGCTGAGTGATACCTCTGTAAACTCTGGTGAAATTGCAGGGATGCCTAGTTGAAATCCTGTCCAACTGTTCCTGTCTAATCTCTCCAAACTCGAGCAAATTCCCCGCTCCATGGCACTGTTTGCTTCCATCATTCTTGATGTAAACGTACCTCTTCCCTGTGAGCACTGCCACCGCGATATTTCCAGATTGCTTGAACAGAGCAGGTGGGATAGTCCCATTCAGAAAATTAGTGTTAAGATCCAACCATAACAAGCTATGGCAGTCACCTAGTTCCCCCGGAATACTACCAGAGAATGAATTGTTTCCGAGCTTCAGAATTGCAAGACTATTCAAAAGACCCAAAGAAGCAGGTATCTCACCACTCAAATGGTTATTTGACAATGAAATCCAGTTCAATTTCGTGCAATTGCTAAGACTAGCAGGAATTGAACCCGTCAGGTCATTGAAATCAAGAATCATATTTTCCAAATTCAACAGGTACATCAACTCTTGTGGGATTTCCCCGCGGAGTTGATTCAACCACATGATCATATCCTTGAGTTTTGACAAGGACCCCAAACTGGAGGGAATAGTCCCAGTCAAATAATTAAAGCTAAGATCAAGTGAAACCAACTGCGAACAATTACTTAGACTCTCTGGTATTGGACCCGTGAACAAATTATTCTGAAGGTACAACACTTGCAAGCTGTTCCTAGGGTCTTGGCAGATCCCAGAAGGAATCATACCAGAAATATTATTGGAGCTCACATCTAAAGTCTCCAAATTTACCAACTTTGAGAAAGAATCAGGCAAAGAACCAATAAAACTATTGGAGGACAGCCTCAAAGTCTTCAAATTACTCAATTTCAATAGTGTATCAATAGGCAACTCACCGAAGAAATTATTGTTGGAGATATCAAGAAGTACCAAAGCAGAGCATGTACCAAGGCTTTCTGGAACAGAACCAGTCAAATTATTGAAGGAGAGATCCAACTCCACAATGGTTGAGCATAAATCAGAGAGAAAAGGTGGAAAAAAACCCTGAAATCCATTCTCCTGAAGATAAAGATACTGCATACTCCCACTTGGCAGCTTTGGAACTGTGCCCGTGAGCTTGTTGTTGGTGAGGTTAAGGAAACTAAGCTCTCCACAATTAGAAAGTGAATCTGCAACATCGCCAAAGAATTTATTGGAAGATAAGTCCAGGTGTTGCAATTTCGAGCAGTCATCTATGCGTGGGAAATTGGAGGAAAAATTATTCGTTGAAAGATCCAAATACATCAAATTCTTGAAATTCAACTCGGGCAAACTCCCTGCCACTTTATTGCCCTTCAAAGACAGGTGCTGAAGCCCAGCAAATTCATTCGATAAAAGCCAAGAAACCACGTTTTCACCCGAAATATTATTGTACGATATATCAAGAACATGTAATGATGATAATCGTGCGGGGAAGCCTCTGGTAGTTTCCTTGACAAAAGGGTCCATGAAATTCCTGGAGAGATTGAGAAACGCCAAACCAGAGCAAACTCCAAGGCTTGAAATATCAGTGACAGGCCCTGATATGCCATTTTCCGCTAGATCTATAGAATTCAAGAAACCAGTGCATGTTAATCTTGAAATAGAAGTGAGTCCACCACTGAGGTTGGTATTTTTCAGCACAAGGGACTCCAAGTTCTGGATGCCCAACAAAAAATTGGCCACTAAGGAGAAATCCGTATTGAGAGGTGAACCCGACAGGTCTATAGAGGAGACTGTATAATTTTTACAAAAGATACCGGTGAAATTGCAAGGGCTGATTGTGGAAACCCAGTCTCGGAGTTGAGTGGGGTTGGGGAGTGAATTCTTGAAGGAAATGAGGTGTTGCGAGTCTGTAATGAGACCACTGGGTGGTGTTGCTGAAGAAACTGGTCGAAAAGATAGAGAAATGAACAAGAAGAAGCTAATAAACAGTTGATGATAATACAACAACAAAATATTAGTTGAATTTTGATCCGTTTTCATCTTCAAATTCAGTTTTTGATTTATGAGTTCCATCCTCTCTAGGACTTCAGCTTCATTTCAGAGAGAGAGAGAGAGAGAGAGAGATGTGGTGTAGACACAGAAAATGGTTTGGCGTTTGCTGAGAGAGTGGCGAAAACTGAAAGCAGTCAAAAGAAAGAAAGCCGGTGTGGAAGGTAACAATGGTATATATATTGAAGAATTATTTGTTAAGGGTAATTGTTTAGGGAGTGGACACAGCTGTTGGTCACATGGCATGTGACGTGACACACATATCTCTCTCTCTCTCTCTCTCTCTCTCTCTCTATATGTATAGGTAAAACAATCAGTTTGTCTGTTTCTCTCTCTAGGTTTTCCCCGTACGTGTGAGTGGTATCAAATTCAAAGGATGGACGGATGGATCCATCACTGTCTATTTTTGATGGAGATTCCACGCCCTTTCATTAATTAATTGTCTTCATTCATAATCACGAGAGTGATAATTAAAAATTAAGATTATTAAAAATTTATGTTTGTGTTCGTTCTTGCCAGGAAGTTTCAATTCCTTTCAGTTTCAAGAATTTGAGCTTCATCCATACATTCTCCGTCGAAATGAAGATTTAGCCCACGTTCGATTTCTAGTAACTTTCGATAAAAATTGTTTATTAATCTTCATTTAAATTTTTATTAAGTGTTTCTTAAGCTACGCCAAACGAGGATTTAGAGAAGAAATGAAAAGAAAAACTTTTCGGCATCTTAATTGGGACTATAATTTCATGATTATTAACCAAAAAAGTAATTTCATGATTGCTTTCTTTTTCGTTTTCCTTTTTGTTTCGTGGAAGTAATTTCATGATTGATATTTTTTTTTTTTCCTTTTCCAATCTTCCTACTCTAGGAGCATGTTTGGCTATTTTTAAAACTTCCCTATTAAGTAAATTTACTTTTAAGAAATTATTAATTAATAAATATGTCCATGCTTGGTCCTAATTTTCTAAAACTTATTTTCGAACCCACATTTCATTTTATCCAAAAAATTTATCGACTTCTTAACTACAAGTTTTATCAATTTTTATTAAAAATATTATTTTTAGCTAAACGAAACTAGAGCTATGTTTGGAGCCAAAGAGTTAATTAAAAGTAAGTTTGTTTACAGCATAAATCCAAAACCAAAAAGGCTGCTCTAACAAATTTGCATTGGCCAAATGCATTTCCGTTTTCAAGCCCCCTGGCACGTGTTATCACGCGCCTGTAAATTCAGCTGTTGTTAAAAATAAGGTGCAGCAGAGCAGGATTGTACTAGTGTACGTACGTGCCCGCAGTGTTTAAATCCTGAGCGTTGATGGACCATCTTAAATAGTGACTTCGCTGTGTTACTCGCACAATCTGTCAGTAAATCTAGCACCAATGGATTCCATTTACCAAAACACCCATACCGGCTCCAAATTACCATTTTACACCAGCACCGATCCTCGTTTACCACTGGAGCAGCATCATTTTACTCAAAATTCATATTTGCAATCACTTTTTTTATTGAAATAATTTTACATTATTGAAATTACGATAATCAACCCAAATTACACTTAGAGGAAGGTGAATAGATAATTATACAGAATAAAAAAATAATAATTAAAAAACAACAAGTCACTATTAATTATCTCAAATTGTTAACCAATCAAGTTAATTTTCATAAGTTGAATTGCCGCAATTATATGAAAATAATAAGTAAACATCCAGAATGATCACTGAGAAATCTCAATTGGATAAAAATTTCGGGCACTTTATCAGTCAACAATCCACTATAAATGAATTATGAACTTATAGTCCGTCAAACTCGACTACCACTAGTACTTTCTGATATCCTGACTACAATTCTTACAGTTTTCCTGGATTGCATACTCCTGCACCAACTCTCATATTTATGAATTGGTATACCTTATGTGGATCAATGAAGAACTCCGTGTTCTCCAACAACTGGAACTCTAGTCACCTTCTCTTAATCTTCATAACTCTGACAAATGTGTAAGAAGAAGTAGTTTGGTATTTGGATTATGTGGTTTTTATGTTTTCACCGCCAAAAACAAATCACAACATGAAAGTTGAAAGCTTATTTGAAGAAGGGGATATGGAGCAGTATGTATTTTCTCAATGATCAACCTTAGAAAAATCGTTTAGAGGCTTGCTGGTATTTATAGTTTA
Source organism: Fraxinus quadrangulata (assembly GCA_903798255.1). NCBI lineage: Eukaryota > Viridiplantae > Streptophyta > Magnoliopsida > Lamiales > Oleaceae > Fraxinus > Fraxinus quadrangulata. The sequence continues at coordinate 42,945 of CAIGRB010123071.1, read as the reverse complement.
GGTTTAGCATCGAATGGACTAGACAAAAAGCTTTAAAAACGTGAATTAAATTTTTTTGGAAAACACTGTCGCTGAAGCGAAAGTTAGGCGACATGCGAGCTACAGGATGTCGCTCGAGCGAAGATAAGACAACATTCAGACAACAATTTTCTATTTCTGTCACTCGAGCAAAGTCAGAGCGACAGTCTAGCTAAATTACGGCACTATTTTTTCCTTCTTTTCATTCTCGAACCATAGACCTAATACAACTCAATTAATTAATTAATAGTATTTTAATTTACTCCTTGACTTTTTCAACACATTAATTTTAGTCTTTTTTGTTCACAGATTTGCTAATTACATTAAAACCTAACAATTATTATTCTAAAACAAATTTTTCTAAAAAAAAAAAGGGCTCAAACAAAATACATTGTTGCGGAGGGAGAGGAAATGGGAGACAGATATGGAAACGAAAAGAAGAAGAGAAAAGAAAGAAACATAAGGAAAAAAGCGAGAGGAAGGCTTCGAATGCTTGGACTACCAGCTTGAGCTTGAGGTTCATCATTCATTCTTTAAGAGGTGAACAAGTAAATTATATAGTGTTGAACAATACTACATTTTCTAGAGTTTTGATTTGTGAGTTGTATTGTAGATTAAGAAAGAAAGGTATCACTCCGAGCTCGAGCTTCTTTAGGGTTGGCCCAGACTATAGGTGGAATAGACCTAAGACCTCGCTTTGATGGGGATCCCAAATTATATAAAGTTGATTGATTGGTTAAAAAAAGATAATTATAATTACGAAATTTTTTAAATTAAAATTATCATATGCAAACACAATAAATTAATAAAATTTGAAATATAAACATATCTAAAAAAAATCTCATATAAATGACATAAAACTTATCACGCACATAACTTATTATTCCCTTTTTTGTTTTTTTTTTTCTAATATTTGTACTAGAGTTTAAATCTTGTGTTTTGTCTTCTATGTTTCATTGTTTTTTAATTGTATTTAATTATTTTCTAAGTCAAAATTAACAATTAATTTTTACCACACATTCTATCAACTTTTATCAAAATCTGATTTTAATATTTATTAAATAGGGATTTAATATTGATAGGGGCCCCATATCTAAGTTGGCATAAGGCCCCCAAAATATCAAGGCCAATACTGAGATTCTTGCTCAATTATTTTTCGAAGGGCTATGCGGTGCACGTGGGGATTGTATTGTAAGTAACTTGCAACAAATTTAGACATGCTCAAGGTCGTGCCTAATATATGTCAAACAACCACCTCGTCGTGAACATTATTTTTTTCATTCTCATTATTTTAATTCTTTTTAACCACACATTCTTCAATAAAATAATATTTTCCATCACATCAATAACTTTTTTTTTTCAACCCCATATTCACCGTCATATCACTTTAAAAAAATGCATTCTCTCATTTTAATATACATCAAACACACTAGATTGTTGTATTATCGTTTCAAAATACGTTTTTGTCATATGATAAATCTAGATTGTTGTAATATGATATTTTTAAAATTAATGGTGGTAAAAAGAATCTAGTGGTTCTTATTTCAAATGCGAACTAATTAATTATTGTTTAGGGATGATTTGCAGATAATCTAATCCTTGCGAATGGTAGAAGAAGCTTTTAAGGGATTATTTTTGGTTGATATATATCTCGACTGTCATTTTAAATTAATCATCATTAAAATGTATATTTTTTCAAAAGTAAATTAGATGAAAAATTGTTTTTGTCAAAATTTAATAAATGTTAACATGTTTTCAAGTTTGACGCTTGCATTTGTACTTGACAACATGTCTAACTAGGTATAAACATAATCGTGGATTCGTGGTTTCATATCCTTTTCTCTATTGGAGAATCAGTGGGTAATCCCCTCAAAATTGATGAGCCCACTCTTTGAAGACCCGGCCTAACGTTGCTCGTATTTTGGTAGAAGTTGATTTGGACCCAGCTACATGAACATGGACAAACGCCCCCTCGTATAGGGGGCACCATATCGCCCCCGTTTAAACAGGGCCTACACGATCATGTTCAAACAGTTTAATCGAGTTGATTTATCTAAACCTAGGTTTGATGCTGTGCATCGGGGATGATGAAGATAGGATTTGAAAGGAAACTGTTTGTGTAAAAACCCCAGCTACTGTTCCTATTATTTTCATCTTACCAAGCCAAGGAGTTGAAAATTGCATAATTTTGCATGAGTTAAACGTTAAAGGAATTAAAGAAGGCAATAAATCCTCACCGGCAGCCATTCAAGGACAAGCAACGTGGATTTTTTTTTTGGAAGAATACGGCAAGGGCAGATACGAGAAAACAAAAAAGTAAAGGGGTATTTCGAGCAAACTCTAAAGATTTGGTGGCGGATATACATTTACATGACAAAACCCTAGCTGAGGATAAGGCCAATTCAATCCCACTTGACCCCCATGACGTGATAAAGAATAAGAAGGGCAATGAAGCTGGAAAATATTAAGATAATGTGAAAGGTCTTTCAACTCTACTGGGAGTATTATGGTCAAAGGGAATAAGCATGGGGACATATTGGACAAATCAGTTAATAGTTAGAGACCTACAAATTAAAATGAGATCCAAGTGAAGCAGTGTTTTTTGAACCATTTCAAGGGTTATAGAATCAACCTTAGCCCACAAATTCTATATGCCATAGACGACTTAGTTAAAAGTGTCATCAGTAGATCGAGGGAAAGGCTAAAAGATCAACCCAAAAATAAGTCAGAGGCCAGTTGAGCTTATCAAGCCAACACGATTCACAATATTCCAAGCAGGGGCAATGCCAAGGCGACCAAAAAAAAAAAAATATTGTACCCTAAAAAATTTAAATGGACTTGGGACAGAACTTGACATTCCCTTCGCCCCTTATTCCAAGTGCACCTGAAGGGCGGGTGGAAGGTGATTGTATGGCTTTGTTGGAGCACGTTGATCATAGGCTTAGAGACTTTGTACAAAATTCTGATTGAGCAATTAAATAAAAAAATTTAAGTAATATGAGATCGTGTATGTAAAGTGCTTAAGAATATATTCCATAGTTCACAATGAAGGCGATGAGAGAAAGCAAGATGAGAGCGGATGCTCCATCTTTCTATCCAAGTACAAATTATGTCGAGGATGATTTTGGACGTATTCATGGAGATTCAGACGAACCAATGTATTTTCCAAAACTCGGATACAATAATAATTTTCTTATAAAATCCTCTTCAAATAGCAAGTTTAAATGTGATCAGAAAACTAAGAGAAACTGCACTCGACGTATAATGACAAAGAGTATGATTAAGACGAATAAAGTGTAATTTCTTATAGTTCTTACATTATACTCCCCATTCTTGATGGGATAAATTTTTTCTAGCGTTGTTGTTTCATTTTTGTTATTAATAAAATATATAGTTAAAAGAAACATAATACGTAGGCGTTAGTTAATAAGAAAAGTAACAAATGTAATCCAAAATTAATATTTAGAATATTTAGAGGGGGCATAAAGTATTTTTTACTGTTTCTCAAGGGTTAAAATGGAAATAAAATGTTTGTCGAAGCATATTTAGGGAACCTATTTACGTGTCGATAAATAATAAATGTACTTGAAAATTGTTAATTGGATAAATAAATGTGCTTTAAAATTTTTAAGGGGACATTATTGTCATTCTACGTACGAATTTTTGTCGCATGGGTAACGATAGGACGAGGTCGCACGTGTGACCATGCAATGTGCTGTCCTTTTCGTCATAAAGCTCTCTTTATCTTTACTTTGAAAATCTTTATTTCAATTTTATAAAATAAATAATAGACCATTTTAAGTACGTTGAAATTACTTTTTAATTACTATATATCTCAAAGCCTATAGTTTTTTTTCAGTTTGATAATATTATGAATATTTTTCAAGCGAAAAAAATAAAAAACTCATTTTCTTTCTTAAATAATTATAATTTCTTGTTTTATACTTGTATTGGTATATAATTTTTAATTTAAATTCCAATATTATAAGTCTTCTGTTTTTTATTTCATTTAAAATTTCATGTGTATTGGCTTGTTTGTGAGAGATTTTAATTGAATTAAAATTGAAAATATAGTCGTTATTGAGTCTCACTCGTCTAATAAAAGTCAACAACAATAGCTAATTTTTCAATTTTAATCCAATTAAAATTTCTCCCAAATAAACTCTAAATGAGCTTTTTCGTCAAAGGAAGACAGGAAAAAGTTTTGTAATTTTCATAAACACAATAGATGAACTTTTCTTTACCTAAAAATAAAATAAATGCGAAAAATAGTAATCTAAGATCAATTAATTATAATCCATAATTTACATTTTCTCCAAAATATTTTTGAAAATTAGAAAAATATCAAAATGCATTAAACGGAAAGCGTGTGGGGGAGGGAGAGCCGGGGAGGGCATAGTTCCAGATAAGGAAAATGGATAAGCATTTTGGATTCTACATAGATTCGTCTAACTCCAAATTCAAACTCCAACACATCGACCAATTATTAAAGTAGTTTGAATTGTTAAATTTAAATAATTTTCAAGTAAAATTATTAGTAAAGAGAAATAATATTAGATTTCATTAAGCCCTTGTTTGGTTTGGATTAAAATTCAGTTAAAATCTCAAATTAAATTTAACAATTAATTTTAACCACACATTTCATGGGACCAACAATTTTTCAACCACACATTTCATCAGTTTTTTATCAAAATCTATTAAAATCTGAATTTAATATATACAAAATTGGGGGTAAATGTGTGGTTATTAAATAAATAGCAATTGAGAATATATTAATAAAATTTATGTTTGACTTTGACTAAATGTAAAAAATAATTTTATAATAACTTTTTTTTTTAATTTTACACGAACAAAGATATAATATAGATTTATAATTCGAAAGTTGAGTTTAACAAGCTTATTTACGTGCAAATCAGGTTAATTAAAAATGATCACATTAGAATGGGACTGTTTGACAAATTTTATAGGCACTCGACTTTATCATGATTATACTTATTAATGGAACCGTTCAAGTAGTAATGTGGGACTACAATAATATAGAATCGTAAATGTATGTTCTTATGTTGAATTTATTGAAATCGGACAAGATTAAAAACGAAATATATGTACATATCTTTGTTGATCGTCGTGCCTAGTTCTTTCTAACTAAGATGACAAAACATATTATAAGAGTTTGAATTAGTAATAGTATTTATTAACCAAAAAATATTAATGAAAATGATTTAAAACCTTATAAAAGAATCACCTGAAAAACCTTTCTTAAGTGTTTTTGGAAAAATGAGTGGGTCCCGTTTGGGTGCATAAATATCTGAAGTTAATGATAATAAATGGGCACTGAAATATTGAAATTTGAAAGAGGATGGAACATTTACTTTTTAGTTATTTCCACTTATTTTTCTAAAATAATTACTTTTGGTGGGTTACGGGGAAAGCATGCGATGTTGACGTTATTTAATAGAGGTGACATGCGCCCATGTCCTGCATGCTGACGTGTACTACCCAAAATGAGTTATTCCACCGTTCTTCACCGACTCCTCGTCCATTGTCCAATGTGTCACTGTTAATTTTGTAGGAGATTTCAATTTGGTTACTAAACTTCAACTTGTTCCAAATTAATCATCCAATATCAAGATTTATTTCACGTTGGTCACTGTATTAGTCTCCTTGCATC
>CAIGRB010123071.1:0-36458 GCA_903798255.1 Fraxinus quadrangulata | reverse complement strand
AAAAAAAAAAAAAAAAAGGTAAACATATACAACCTGTTTCGTTTAACCAAATATTTAGAAGTTATATATCCCAATCTGGACCATTCCTTCCATGCCTAAAAATCAGTCTGAGCATCTTGCTACACTTTGGCGGTGTGCCTTTGACTATTTCACTTTGCGATTTATTTATTTATTAATTGGATAAAATATTTTTCAATATTTTCTTAATTAAGTGAGAATGAAAATTTGTTTGTGATATTTTTCAGACATGTATCTTTGTGTTCATTACATGGCATGAAATTGTAGTAGAGATGAAACGTCTGCATAGAATTGTAGAAAGGAATGATAATTGAGCTTGATTTAATTGTTGAAAATAAATTATCATCATATATTGGAAATGGCTAGTGCTCCGCACCATGAATTTAGCATAATGCACATTGGATTTCTCTTGTTCAAATGCACCATTGATTATTCCAATTGTTCAAGGCCGGTGGGCTCGTAAGCCCTCACATGTCGGGGATAGTTCATGATGTTCTCATTATTGAAGGCTCGAAGGCGAGCCTTAGCTCATGGCTTCTTATTATTGAAGGCGAGTCTTAATTCATCGCTTTCTTACTGAAAGCAGACCTCAACTAATGGTTTTCTCATTAATGAAGGAGAGGCCCTTGCTTGTTGTTTTCTTATTGGAGGCTAGTCTTAGCTCGTGAATTTCTTATTATTAGAAGTCAAAGCATTGCCCACGATCAAGCAACTTAAAGACTTGCCCATGCGCAAGCATTCAAAGCCTTGCCCACGTGCAAGCACTAGAAGCCTTGCCTCGTACAAGCACTCAAAGCATTGCTCCCGAGAAAACACTTCAAAGCATTGCCCACGAGCAAGCACCTCAAGGCCTTGCCCGGTGTAAACATCATTGCAAACACTTCGTACATTCAAGCAAAAATTAGTCCTAAAAATCATCAAATAAAATGATCGATCTTATAAGCCCGAAGCTTTCTTTCCAAGATATATGTACTCGGTGGCCTATCAACACATCATTTACTCGACCTCAAGAAATCAACACTCGACCCGAGCAATCTGCATCTCATCTTCGAGCTCGAGCATTCCAGGTAACATCCTTGAGTTCCGAATATGAATGCATGAGGGCCAATGATATGTCATTTTTTGATTAACCCCGAACAACAATGCTCGAGGTTGTTTCCAGTCATCTTGGAAGTTTTCCCCAGGTGTCCTCGTCAGGCTTAATTGCCACACGTGACGATTCCATTTCATCTCAGATTTTTACCTTGGTCTTCTTACTCTAGTAGGACTCTACTTTCGTCTTTAAACTTATCCAACTCTGATAAGATTGAATCTTAATTAGCTTACAACTCCTACTCATATTAAAATACTCAAGTCATTTATATCTTTTAAATAGATAAGACTTCTAGTATCTTAATCCTATTAAGAGAGTGATACTTATCTCTATATATATAGGTTCTAATTCATTATTCAGGTATATTTTTACATTCAATTTATAGTTTTACGCTCATATTTCACCTTTCCGCTAACTTAATCATCGGAGGGGCGACGAGAACACACCTTGACGCCTTTGTTTCGGGTGCGTAGATTTTGTTCGTTTTCTTCCTCTATCCTCAATCTTGAAAATCAACAGGTACGATTTTGGTAACATCAATCGTAAAGTGGGATTTCTCTTGTAATTAACTCATCATTCGAGCTACCTTTCTTGTTTGAGTAACGAATTTGGAGAAACTACAGGAAACCAATATTTTCAAGATCTCAATTCATAAATTAAAGGTTAGGTTTATTATTTCAAAAATTAGATGTTTCTAATTAATTGATATATATAAAATAAATATTTTTACGACGTATAAAAAATCAAAAATTCATTAATCTACCATACACAATCCCAAACCTAATTATCTCTCTCTAAATCTCTTATCTCTCTATTATCTCCTTTCACCCTCTCTCTATCCTCTCATTGGTGATGAGGGTCCGATCACAATGTGGCGAGGCGAGCACATCACACATCAAATTTGAGCCCATAACGACTAGTTGCTGACTCGCAGCGCAAGCGTGATGACTAGTTGCTTTCGTGCGATGTTGTGACTCATCTTCTCTGATGCTTCTCTCTAGCCCCGCTACGCAAAGCGATTTTGCATGTTGTTTTTTCGACGATGACTTCCACAGTCCCTCTTTATCCAACGTCACTTCTTTTCTCCGATGACTTCTTTTTATCACTGTGCGGCACCATTATGGGTAGGTGATTTTCTGATATGTGGTTTCTTTGGGTAAGGTAGTATGGAAGAAATTGTGGATTTTAGCAGGCAGCGGTGGTGATTGTGCAATGGTTGATTGGAGTTGCAGGCGATGGTGGTGGTGGTGGTTGTGCTGTGATTGATTGGAGTTGCAGGTAGAGTTGGTGGGTGGTTATTGGAGAAGACGTCTGTGGGGGTGGCGGCAACAATGTGTGTGGTAGTGGTGTTGTGATAGTGATGGTGAGTTGGTATTGGTGTGGTGGCGACAACAACGGTGGTGGAGGTGGTTGGAAGAAATTGTAGATTTTAGCAAGCGACGATTATGGTTGTGTGGTGGTTGATAGGAGTTGTAGATGGAGTGGTGGTGGAAGTAGTGGGTGGTTGTTGGAGCAGGCGGTTGTGGATATGGCTGTGGCGATGTGTGCAGTGATGGTGAGGTGATGTTGTTGACAGTGATGGTGAGCGGATGTGGTGGGGCGGTGGCGACAATGGAGATGGTGTGAGACAAAGACTATTTGTGATTCATTATTTGGATGTTGTGACTAATAAATTGGTTAATTTATGGCCAATAAATAATTTGTGACCTAACAGAGTGTGATTGTAACTAAATTTGGAATTGTGACTAGAATTTGGTAAGTTATGACCAAATAATTTGATAATTTGTAATTGATAAATAACTTGTGACCAATGAATAAATTTTGACCTATAATTTTTTTTTAATTTGTGATAAGATTTTTTATTTGTGATAGAAAAATAATTTATAACAAATTAATTCAATAATTTATGACCAAATTGTATAGGATTGTAATTAATTATTTCATAAACAAAATTTAATTAATATCTAATTTTTGAAGTTTTAAACCTTATTTTTTAATTTTGAAATGGATCATACTTAATCTTTTAAATTTTTCCAAACTAATTTTATATGACTATTTCAACTATTGTGTTCAAATTATTTTTTATTTTTACTTTTTTTTAGCTACATGAGCGCTTATAAGTTGTCAGTCTCTTCGTTACTTTATAATTCACTTACAGTAAAACTATACCAATTCTCGTACCATTTTTCAGTATACCAATTTAAGTAACTTTTGTTCTATAGTTTATTTCATAATATTATAGCAAAGAAAGGTATTCAACTATGAAAATTGTGTAAATGTAAGATTTTGTCGAAAATTTGAAGATATGGACATGAATGAATGAATTTTAAACAATTTATATGGATACATATCTCTACTAGTTTAAACTTTTCAATAAAATAAGATTAAAGTTATTTATCATTATTATAATGAAAATATCGATTATGTAACAATTTTGGTGGAATAATGGAATACGACAGTTCAATTTTCATGAGAGAGAGAGATGGATGATTGAACTATCATATCTCATTATTCCATTTAAGTGTCAATCACCGATATTCCATCATTATAATTTATTCATGAAATAATTTCACAATCTTTCTCCTTTCGATAATTTCAAGAGATTAAATATTGAATTAATTTTCATTTCATTTATTATACTAGTTAATAATATCAATCACCTTCCAAACTTAAATTACAGATTTTTTTTGTTTTTTGAATTACCCCAATGTAAGTTATTTTAGATCAATTTACTTCATCTAACTTCACCATTAATACTAATCTCTCTCTCAAATAAGACTTGATAGATATTAAGAGCACGTTTGATTGGACTTAAAAGTTATTTTTTCAAATAAATAAATGAATAAATATTTAAGATTTAATTTTTAAATAAATAATTTCTTGCTACTAAGATATGTTGATCTCTATTTTTGCACCGTCGGCTTGTTCAATAGATCTGAGCCCATTTGCGTTCACATAAGCTTTTTTCGTACACATTTGAACAAACTGTTATTTATCGATGCCCTTCTCTGGTGGTGGAAGAGGCGGTCTTGAGCACTTCGACAGTCAAGTCAGTCGATGAGAAGAAATATAGTGAGTGTGAGACGAGCTTTAAAGTGCAAGCTACTAAAGTGTTCGAACATCAAGAATATATATGAATAAAAAGATGTGAGCAATCTTACAATGTTTGAGAGTTATAATTTCATTACCCTCAATTGATATAAATTGTGAGCTTTTATAGTGGCATTGCTGGAGTGGTGGCGGTTGGATGAAGAAGCACGTGACTTCATCCTAAAGGTTGAAGCGTCCCATCATAGGTTATCACACCAAACGTCCTAGGCCCTATATCATTTAATGTTTGATGAAAAAGTAGCCGCTCTAGGACTTAGGCTTGAGTACCTAGGATACAGGATAACAAGACTTAACTTTAGGCTGCCACAAGATGTCACATCAATCACTTTTATAAGATAAGATCTCTTAGGAGAAGCGATTTGTGAAAGATGTTCCTCTATGATGAGGTCACCACTTCGACAATGTGGGATTTGGCTCATACATTGTGCTTCATATCCACTTCGACAACGTGGGCTTCGGCCTCACACATTGCGCTTATGTGAATGGGTAGATTGCACTCTTGAGTGACATGCAGCAAGAGGTGCCTTGGTTGAGGCATGTTTGCTTCATCATCTTGTGGGCCTTTGGTTGAGCTTCTGATGGGTTGTCATGCGTCTTTTCTTGAGTTTTAGTGGCTGCTACGTGGGCTTCTATTTGAGCCTCATTGACGAAGCACAACAATAGTCTCTCAAGTCCATGTATGATTATGCATATAATGCGTGTACTTTCAAAGTAGGTTGAGTTAATTTTGAGGGAACCTATTAAGATCATTTTTGACACAACCAGCTAAATAATTTCTATTTGGAAATATCCTATGCTATCCAATAGAATTACCTACTATCTGAGTCTTATTAATAACATGACCAAATGTGGTTTTGGAAGTGCTAGTGTCATGGGGATTAGAATTATCATAGTCTAGACCGCTCCTATTTTTAGAAGGCTTGTTCATCCCTAAAAGATAATCAAGTTTCTCAGAACCATAAAAGAATGCAAGAAGTTGAGACTTTGAATATTTAAATTCGCTCAGAAGGTTCTTGATTTGAATTTCTAATTTATCATTCTCAATGATCAGCTCATTAATTTTTTTTTAATACAATTAGTTTGTCTACAGAATTGTCAATATAATTTAAAAAGCAAACAAAAATAATGATGGAGTAGGCTACAAGCTACGACCTAAGTGTCATGATTGTCTGTCAGCACCAAACTCTACGCTCAATGAAAACTCTACAAACTAGGGAGGTGGCACAGATTACTAGGTCGAATATTATAGCGGATAACTCTAGTCTTGTGGCGTATATAAGGGAGAATATGCCCAACGAAATGGATCGAGCTGATTAAACCCTTTGCAATACACTGTTAAAACAAAATTTCTAGCAAATACACTAAGCTTTACTTTTCAAGATATTCAGTAGTCAATGCTGCTATCGTGTCGTGTCATATTTGTATTCCTTGCCTTGTTGACAATTCAGTCGAGTGTCTCTTAATGCGTAAGAGCTTGTGAAATATTTCTATTGGACTTCAGCAATTAAATATAATAACTGTCTATCTTTCCATGGACATTCTAAAATTTCATTGCTGGAGAAAAATTGAAATTTTCACGTGACAGCAAGATAAGGCCATTCTTCCACTAATTAGAATGTGCCACGAGGAAGACAATGTTAAATGTAGGGTAAGAAGACATTGGCCGCTCTTCAACTAATCCACAGTTTTATTCAGCTTGAAGTTCCATGCCATTTCACTTCTGATATCCCAGTTTAACCGAAGGCTCAATCCCCTCTTTTTATACATTGATCATGGTCTAATTCCTTTATTGGATCCTCAACATCCTCGAGAAGATCACATAATCTATAAGCAAATTTGGTGGAGTTTTAATATCCTTTGCCACAGGCAGAGTGGGATGCTGTAGGTAGCTCTCACTGAACATATTTCTCACACCTAAAACGGGTATCAGCTTTAACACCAGTCAATTCCAGGTTATAACAGATTGCGCGGCCTATAGACAGGCACCGTTTGGTTTTTCTTCTTCCATAAGTGCTCAAGTGGATGCTTATGATTTACACAACGACCGATATATTCGAGTCATACACAACAACTATTGCTTCATATCTATTACTAGGTGTTAGAATCCAATTACTAGATGACTTGAGCACTTCGCTCCTGATATTGGCCTGGACAAGTATTAGGATTTCAGAATTTAATGGCGAGAGATTGCAATAATCTATTGCACTTCCTCACTGATGCAAGGGTTATGGACTATGTTGTAAGTGTGAGTTCAAGTCATGGACATCTATTTTAGCCCAGCTTGACAACCATTATTTGAAAGCTATTTTTCTGCATACTAATTTTTAACCACATATACATACAATAAAATATTCTATACGTAAATTTAAAATTTTTCTTTAAATTTTAACTACACATTCTCCTAAAAATCAATATTCAAAACATCGTTCTGATGAAATAATGACCATCAAACAGGGGCTTAGTATCTATTTTTTGGAGTGCATAAGTGAATTAGTTGGCGCACACGGATTCTCTCACCTGCATCTAAATCTTGTTGACTTTTCATTAAGCCCCCACTTGATAGGAATTAACTTTTAGTTTAACTAGTCAAAGTAAATGTGCGTTGCACGTTGTTCTGAAATGTTCTATAAATACAATAAAGATAAGATGTGAAGATGTCGTAATTTTTTAAAACCTAGCTAAAAATCTTTTAAAAAAATTAAATATCTAAAATGAAATACAAAATTTAAAATCTTATTTACATTATTCAATCATATCATCAAACATATTAGAAAATTTTTAGTACTCATGTCGTCTTCCGCCTTACCGTGTCTGCCTAATTTCTGTCTTCTGCGTGTATACGTTTCTATGTTTCTCTCCCAACAGCCGTCCAATGTTTCCTGATTTCTGTGTACATGTATATATATCTTGTAGCCGTCGAGTTTATTATGCCAAAAATAATCAATTCTCCGCCTTACAGTTACGTAAGTGTATATATTTTCCTCCAGCAGTCCAAGTATTCCACCATCATTTTGCTCTTCCTATCTGTTCTGTGTACATGTATATATATCTTGTAGCCGTCGAGTTTATTATGCCAAAAATAATCAATTCTCCGCCTTACAGTTACGTAAGTGTATATATTTTCCTCCAGCAGTCCAAGTATTCCACCATCTTTTTGCTCTTCCTATCTGTCGCCAATGTGTGTATCTATATAGTATATTACAGCAGTAGGAAGCCTTCCCCTATTTTCTTTTTATGTATCTTCAATTCAAAGTAGCTACTCCTTCATTGTAGTCCCCTGGAGTCTTCCTTTTGTAGGGCTTTAATTGCTGGCCAATTAATTGGATTTCATTCCAATTCCATGCATGCATTGTCAGCCCCAATTAAATTCATTGAAATATCTTTATGTGTGCATGCATGCATTTATAGGTAAATGTATTCAACATATAATTACAACGATAGGCGTCCATATATGCATTTACATAAGAATTTAGCTGCAAGTATAGCGCCTGTGCCCCCCAAATGTTTCTCACCTGGAAGCAGGTCTCTTTACATAAATGCTTTCTTGAGAATTGGACATACAATGTATAATAATTGATTGGAAAACTCTATTTGTACATGCGTATAACATGGCTATTTTATTGGATATAGTAGGACTAGAAATGTCAAAACAATGATTCCATGGAGGGCTAGAAATGTCCAAAAAATGATTCCCTCTTCATGTGATATTTAAATATATTATAGATTTAAGTCAAAGTCAACAATTTATTTTAACCATATATTTTTTTAGATTTCACAACTTTTCAACTATGAATTTTATTAACTTCTATTAAAATTTACTAAAAATCTCATTTTAATTCCTACGAAACAGGCGCTAAATCTTTTTTGCATAGTAAATGCTCATATTTGACTATGGAAGAAGCCGTTTGGAAGGGCTCGTGCTTCTTGTATAAGAGTGTCCTAAGGAAGTTTCTTTAAGTTCGTTTTCTCTAAACGTCCGTTTGAGTTCGTTTTTTTCAAAATTTATTTTCAACCACACATTGTCTCATGAAATAATTTTATACGTAAATTTTAAAAAAAAAAATCTTATTTTTTAATTATACATTTTCCAAAAATATCACTATTCCAAAATATAAAAATCAAAATGGGGCAAAAAGCTCTTTTAATCAAACAAAGCAGTTCTAGAAAATTGTTAAAATTGGCTTAAAAAACTTTTTTATTTTTGGTCCCACAAGAAACTTTTGAACTTTTTAAAAATCTTGACAAACAAGCCCAAAATTGAAACTTTTCATGTTTGTGACTACTAAGCCCCTGTTTGAAACCCATTTTATTTCTCATTCTTCATTTCCACCATATATTTTATCAATAAAATAATATTACACATAAATTAAAAATTATCCCTACTTTTTAACCACACAATTTTCTATCAATCACTATTCCAGAATTTTTTTATACCCAAAATGGGTGTCGAACAGGGACTAAAAGAAAGAAATACACGAAAACCACCAAGAAACCGAACATGCAAGTTATCAAATGATTGAAGAAGTAAATAACACAATGATTTACCTCTTGTTTGACTCCCTTTGAAACAAAGTTCTTTAATTTTCATACTTATTTTTAACCACATATTCATACAATAAAAAAATTTGCATGTAAACTCAAAATTTTTTCAAACTTCTTAATCATTAATTATCAAAAAAAACCACCATTCAAATTGAAATTACAAGAAGAGGTTGGTGAAGAGATAGCTGCATTTGGAGCCCACTTTCCATGCAAACCAGCTAATTCCAGCCTAGAAATTCTAGAAAACTCCCAAAGATAAATAACTTCACATTTCCAAACTGCGAAAACTACAAAATATTTTACAGCACAGATAAAATAAATTTTGAATCATTTTTTTCCCCTTTTTTAAAAGTTAAAACAACTCTTGCTTCCTTATTATGATGTAATATTCGTAACATTAGTAGAATTCAAAGCTTTGCGATAGATAGGAATAAGGGCCCGTTTGGCAGAAATTAAAATCGGATTAAAATGGAAAAATTAGTCGTTATTGTTGACTTTCATTAGACAAGTGAGACCCAATAGCGACTATATTTTCAATTTTAATTGACTTTTAATCTATATCAAATGGGCTCTAAATAACGTACGTTGGACAAATTTCGAACAAATAAATAAAATTGTGACGTGATTAATCTTTAGTTGGACCTCTAGGTTACCTTTTGTACAAGAATTATATTTGTATGACAAATTTGGCCCACGAATTCACATAACCACCAACATAGGAACAAGTTCGTTAGATGGGCTTAATCAACAATATTATCTTCATAATAAGTAACATAAAATCCTTTTCAATCTTGTCACAAACTCTCACCCCACCCCTACTCGCATTCCTCCTAACATTTTCGTGGAACGTAGATTTTGTTGTACTTAAAAAATTAAGCTAAAATACTTTTTAAATACTAATATAAATTTGGTCATAGATTTATTCCTACATGCTTTAATTGTGATGAGACACACAAGGCGTAAGTACAATATATTTGTGAATAGAAGTAGAAATTAGGACATATTTAGTAGAGTTTACTTTCAAGTAGTATAGAGAGCAAATTCGATTCTTAACTCTAATTTTCTAGATGAGTATTTCATTGTCTGTCCTGCCATATTTTGATGACAATAACTACATCAATTGAAAAGTTAAAATGAGAGTCTTTCTGAAATCTATGAACGAGTGTATTTGGTTGAGTGTAGTGAATAGTTAGATTACCCCTTCTAGCACCATTAATGATATTGTCACCCCCACTCCTATAGCTAATTGGTTGAAAACTAATTTAGATTTGTATAATTGGAATAGTGAGGCTTTACAAGCTTAATTTATGGTTGCATCACCAGAAGAATTTAGGTGTGTGTTTATGTGTGAGGTTACTAAAGAGATTTGAAATATTTTACAAATCACACATGAGGGAACTCAGGCTGTTAAGAATTCTAAGTTACGGATGTTGATCAATATGTTTGAAGAAATCAGGATGAAGGATGATGAAACATTCGATGACTTCTATGCAAGCTTGACTGACATAGTTAATTATAGTTTCAACCTAAGTAAGAGAGTTCACGAGCCTAAGATTGTTATAAAAAATTCGTAGATTCTTACTTAAGAGATTTATGCCTAAAATCACGGTTATAGAGGAGAGTAAGGACATAGATGCTATTAAATTTGAAGAATTGGTTGACATCTCCAAATTTATGAACTAACAATAGCTAAATCTAAGAAAGATAAGTATTTGGACTTGGAACACTGTTAGGAATGATTATTGTGTTTCTTCTGATTCAGAGTCACCTAATGATAAGGAAATAATCTACTTTATTAAGAATTTTCGAAAAATGTTTATGAATAGGAAAAAGGCTAGAGAATGACATAGAGAAGACCCGAGTGAGTCTAGAAAGAAATCTAATACTGCGAGGTGTCATAAGCGTAAAGGATATGGTCATTTTAGGAGTGAGTGCCATAACGGTAAAAGTAATAAGGATAAAGCTTATAATGCTACTCGAGTATGAAGGTGACAATAAAAGTGAGAAGTCTAAATCGAAGGAAAATAAGGTTGTGGCCTTTGCCTCTACGATTAGGAGTGAATTTGACGAAGATAGTGAGGAGATTTAGAAAGTAGATCATAGTGAGCATTCTGAGGAAGAGTTTGAAGGTGAGGAAGATATTAGATTGGCTTATATAATTTATTTGATGAGAGTCTTAAGATAAAGAAGATAAATAAAGATGTTCTTAAGAAGATCAATGAACTTGAGCTAGTGAGGGATAAACTTATAGCTGGCCTTCAGAAGTCCACCTTTTGTCTCTGTAAATTAGATATTGTGAAACAATTTCTAGAGTCTAAGATTAAGAATCTTACGGGTGATCTTGAGAAGTCATCTAGGTGTTGTTAAGGTCGAACATGCATAACTTTCAAGTAGTATCAGGTTAGTCAACCAACTGAGTTATTGAAACAATTGACTGTGAATAATTATGCTTCTAGCAAGGTTTGTGTGAAAATGAGTAATCTGAAATTTTTTGAAATTCATTACGGTGTTCTTAAATGTAACAACATTTATATATGTAACTCACTAGGTATTTTTGTTGCATGCTTATGCTTATTAATTGTGACTAATTCATTATTACATGCATCTCATTTTCTTTTTTTTAGGCAGTTTGATTTTTTTTCATACAAAAAAATTGAATTTTTTTTTTTTAAGAAAAAGAGGGGGTGGGGAATTTTTGGCACTGCAGCATGACATATGATTTACTTGAACATGTGTATTGTGATCAAGTATGAGTTTAACTGATGTGATGTACCATATTTTCCATTACTTGTATATATTTTTATGGAGTACTTAGTACATGTTTCTTCATGCCATCTGTACTGCACTTACTATGATATTGTGAGTGAGATTTGATCGCGTGTGTGAGATTTGAGATGACAGTTATATGTTGGTAAGATGACTTTGAACATAAATTAACATTATTCTAGTATACATAAGCTCAAGTATATTCCCTTAAGAGAAAAAGTTCAATATCTTATACTCTTCTTCATAACTTGTTTGATTCAAGCAATTCAGTTTGAAGGATTTCTCATAAACTGGTGTCAATTGTCATCTAACTTGAGTTAACATGTCTAAAACTCGTTACATCGGTCATCTTGTCGATTAATGGAGAAGGGATTGCACATAATAAAAAATATTTATATGCTCAAATTTAGTGAAAAAAAAGAATAATATACGTAAAAATGAGCTTCTTTTATAAGTTTTAGAGGGTGTTTGGTATGAATTAAAATTAGATTTTTAGTAGATTGTGATAGAAGTTTTTGAAATGTGTGATTGAAAAGTTGTAGGATCCATGAAAGATGTGGTTAATATTGATTGTTTGACTTTTACTTAGATTAAAATATGATTTTAATAGAAACAAACAAGTCCTTAGCATACTATTATTGGTTTGACTTTCATAATTAGATGAAGAACTTATGTGCAATGATGTTTATGTCATTTCTCTCAAAATTAAGATTTGAAGTCTTGCTTACAAATAATTAATGTCACTTTATACATATGGATCACTTATACAATTTACTCAATTTAGACTTGAACTGAATACGTGAAAAAGTTTACTGTTCATTAATTATATTTTTACATGCTATCAATTTCATTTTTAAGTTATCATGTATATTGTTGTTGGTATTTCAAAAAGATATTTAAACAAAAAATGAGAGAGAATTCTTATTGTTTATCCCTTAGTCATTTGTGACAAAAACGGAGAAGAAGATGATATGACATTAAGGGGAGAGTTTTATGTTATGCATCGGGAGATTATATGTAGTAAGTGGAAGATGATATGTATTTGACATTCAAGTATCACTCCATATTATTTCATATTTGTTTGATTTGTTTAGCTTGTTTAAGTTTTGATATTTTGTAATATTGATGTTTCACTTGGTGTTTTGATTAACATTGATATTACTTCTCAATCTAGCAAACATATTTTACTATTATATTTTCCATTTCACATGTTTTTACACTTGAATTTGAGTTGTTTTCATGAAACAGGTTTTACAATGAAAGCAAGTTCAGACATTCAGTTTGGGTTTTGGGTAGATTAGTTGTGTTTTTAGTTCCTTGACTTGTATTTTTGTAGTTTTGTCACAGAATGTCAAAGGGGAAGATTTTTAATTGTATTGGCAATTTTGTAAACAAACTAATTGTATTAAAGAGTTAGTGAGCTGACCATTGAGAATGATAAATTAGAAATCCAGGTTAAGAACTTTTTGTGCACATTTAAATATCCCAAGTCTCAACTTCTTGCACTCTTTTGTGGTTCTCAGAAGTCTGATAATATTTTAAGGATGAACAAGCTTTCTAGAAATAGGAGTGGTCTAGGCTATGATAATTATAATCCTCGTAATGCTAACACTTCCAAAATCGTATTTGTCTCTTCTACTAATAAGACTCAGAAAGTAAGTAATCACATTGGACAATGTAGGATGTTTCCAAATAGACATCATTTTCAAGAACCACATAGATTTGATCATAGATTTATTCATACATGCTTTAGTTGTGGTGAGTTGGGACACTCAAGGTTTGGATTCAATAGATTTGTGAATAGAAGTAAAAATCAGGATATATCTAGTAGAGTTAACTTTCAGTTTTCCATTGGTGGTGATTGCAGTGTTGATGTCAAGGACTTCTTTTTGCCTTTGATTGGTTACGAGGGTGGTGTTGACGTCATAGGAGGAGACATCCTTTTCGGTTTGATTATGATGATGTCTCTCTATGATGGCTCACGTTGGTTGACCTATTAAGATGGGTCATAATGTCTGACCTCGAGCATTGACCTTCATGGCTAATAAGTTCCTTTGGCCGCTTCGAAATGGACCCACAAGTGATCCGACATGGATTATCAAATCGAACAATGATACAATTCAAACTAAAATTGTCAGGCCTGTGCAAGGTATAGTGTAATAGAGTGATAGAAGCAATATCATAAGCGCCAGAATTGTGCAAGCTACTTCCTAGATCTTTAAGCATAGACCAGCAACAGTTTCTAAATCGACAAGTCTTCATTACCATCCCCAAGAATTAAGGTAACTTTTTTCTCGTTTAATTTTAATCTATACAATAGTATTCACAATACGTACTATATATAGAAGCATGGTAGTCTTTTCGATTCAATTTTAATTGTACTAACGTAGTTAGACGACTGGGGCAAAAAAAAAAACAACGGATTAATAATTTAAAATGTGAGATTGTTGTTTTAAGAAGAGTTGAAATGTTGAATAGATTGATTAGTAATCACTACGGGTAATATAAATTGGTTAGGGGTTCGATATTACGTCCATACTTGGTTTAGATAAAATCATATTTTTAGTAAATTTTCACAAAAGTTTATGGAATTTGTGATTAAAAACTTATGAGTTATTATATGAAATGTATGATTCAATTAATTGTTAACTTTGATTAGATTTTTATCTACTTTTTTAGTTCAACCAAATATATGCTTT
The DNA here is from genome assembly GCA_903798255.1 of Fraxinus quadrangulata. Lineage (NCBI taxonomy): Eukaryota > Viridiplantae > Streptophyta > Magnoliopsida > Lamiales > Oleaceae > Fraxinus > Fraxinus quadrangulata. The sequence continues at coordinate 22,229 of CAIGRB010123071.1, read as the reverse complement.
ATAATAAAATAATATTTTTAAATTCATCCAGTCCAATCTTGCATTATGAGTGTGTCCTGTTTACCTTGAACTTATCAAATCTTAGTCCAATATGTAACGTTCTAATGATTGACAAATACGAATAGTTTTCTTCTGATCTCGCTTGGTGATAATCCAATGAATACAAGTCCTTGGAGGAGCCACCAACTGTAAACAAGGGCAATATATTAAGAAAAAGAATATAATTCTTTATTTATAATAAAAGTATTGAAGATTTATATTAAAATGTCAATTTTGTTAGGGGTGTAGTTTAACATGGAGATTGACTCCTTGTTTAAGATTTAGACATATCAAACTGTTTGTTTGAGTGATTTTAGATTATTAACGGTCATTAATGGAAAATCAAGTACGATAGGTTTGATCCATAAGCAATCTCAAACTTCAAAATAGAGCGAACTCCATCTCGAGTCTCCCAAAATTTTAGTAGACGTTAGTATAATATATTTGTCTATTAAGTTGATATATTATGTTTTAGTTAAAAAATAGAGAAAATTGTAGTGGCGGTATCAAACATTTCATTAAGCAATACACTTTGGCCAAACATTTCATTTGTGCCATCTACGATACCAAATCTTTCAAAATGTCGTAATTGGAGTCCAAGTTGATGAAAACTATTAGTTTGACAGCTAGTTGACCAAAAATCAAAAGTTTCACCAAACGTTGACTAATTTTAAAAAGGTAAAAATGTAATTTTATATTATATATATAAAATAACTAAAACAAAAGAATTAAGTCAAAAAATAAGAAGAAGAAGAAGAAAATATTGTTCACCTTCATCCTTAACCCCCACACTCCACCCACCTCAAAACCAAAAATCAAAAACCACAAAAACCCCAGCGATGCCATTATCCTCGTCGCCTCCACTGTTTACCTCTCGCCAAAACCCTGAATTTACCACCCTGAACACAACCACCCAATTTCTCGTTGGCATCAACATGAACTCCATCATTTTTGTCAATCTTAAACTCTTTCATTTTCTTTCTAGTGCGTCTTCTTGGTGGTGGTGACGACAGTGGAGGCGGAAGATAGGATGGGGTTGGCCTTCTTTTAACACCCAAAAACTCAAAACTCTGAGGCGAGGAATTACGAGCCCCATCCTCAGACGATGAAGGCGAAAGTAGCGTATATGCCCTCGGCTATGAGGTGGAGACGGTGGGATATAATGCGGTAAAGAAGCCAAAAATTCAGTAAGCTATCCGGTGATTTTGATGCTAAGCTCTTGTGGCAATTGGAATTCAGCACCACTGATGGCTATTACCAGATGACGAAGAATGAGCTGGAGAGTTCAAAATAATTGGGTTTAAGCTTTTAGGTAGGGATGACCTCGTATGAAATGGACTAGCATTGTTTCCTGTGTACCCTCTTGGTAAAAAAACTCTTCTTCTTCATTTTCTTCTAAGGAAGAATAAGAAGAACGGGTGTTGTTTGCAGTAGCATCTTTATAATTTTGGAGAGAGTGTTGATGTGGCAGGGGCGGGAGAAGGTGGAGCTTTGGCGACCTCAGCTACTGGTAATCTAGCAAAATGGCTGCAGGGGTGTTCTTTTCATTTTGGATGGCTGCGGAGCCAATATTTGCATCTCAGGAGATGACTAGTGTACCCAAGTAGAAGAACTCGAAGGAGGTGGAGGTGGGTGTGTGGCGAGGGAACGGCGGAGGTGGAGATTTTTTATATTTGGTTTTGGGGTGGGTATGGTTATGGGAAGAAGACGAACAATGTTTTCTTCTTCTTTTTGACTTAATTCTTTTGTTTTAGTTATTTTATATGTAAAATATAAAATTACTTTTTTACCATTTTAAAAGTAGTTAACATTTGGTGAAGCTTTTGATTTTTAATTAATTATCGGTCAAACTAACAGTTTTTATGCTTTGTACAAAGTCAGCTATTTAATGAAAAGTTTGGTACCGCTGTTGTAATTTTCCCTAACTTTAATTGGATTAAATTTATAATTGACCTATTTTAATTTTTAAATACTCCTATAATTTGAGAATGATAGTTAAACCAAGTTAGAAAGAAGAGATATCCAAACCAATCAAAATTTTAGCCATCGTAAACCCACACCCAAGTAGAACCTCACAAGATGTGTAGCAAAACTTAGCCACCTAGACACTACATGGTAAATTCGGGCCAGTTATTTTTGTGGACTTTTTAAATCTGATCATCCTAAGAGATGCATTAGGATAAATTTTGAAATAAACATTGGTCGATAGATACATTACTGGTTGAAGCAAATTTGTTGAAAGTACAAAACATTTCTTAAGTCTATGTAATAATAAAGGGACTATCATGAAAAATGTGACACAAATAGCAATATTCATGATTTTTTAACAAGTACGATATATTTTAACGTAGTTTTCGATATATTTTATCAAAAGAATGACATTAGGTGTCAAGACGGATATGTAAACTCTAAACCACTGGGCACTCCTACGAAAAGCCCAATCCCTGAACTGGATCGGCCCGCTTTTTGGACTGGCCAATGAGCGATCTGAGTCGAGTGAAATTGTTAATTGCAACGGGCCGATCCTGGCATGGTTATAGGCCTGTTGGTTAAGGACCTGATGCAATCCATTCATTTTGATCCTAGAATGAAGGTCCAAGATGACATAATTACAAAAAATTGAATTTTTGGGACCAAGGTGCTTTAGTGAATAGTATTTGGGGATTCAGCTGCAAATATCCTTCTTGGTGGAAATCAAACATTTATTTGGAAACTTGCCACGTGGAATTTCAAAAAACACAAAACTGACTCACCGAAAGCCTCCGTCATTCGGTTTCTCACTTTCTCTTTTCCTTCCGTAACGCAATGTCCCCTAAACTCAGAAAAAGCACCGTATTCATCAGATAAATAATTCACGCCAACCGATCTAGGGTTTTGTAGAAAAATTCTTCAATTTCATTTTTACGAATGGCGAAGAAGAGGAAATCCGATGCGACGCGGCTAGATGAGGTGGATCGAACCATGTACTCTACCTTCAGCAGCGCGGCCAACTCCCTCTCCCAGCTTTACACCCAGGCTATGCACCACCAGCGCCTCTCCTTTCAGGCCGGTGAACGCCAGGCTCTGGTCAGTAGTGTTTATTTTATTTTATTTTACTTCGTTTTATCGATTTTACTTGGTAGGATTCCTCCGATTGAACGCTTATTAATTGGTGATTGTTTTGATGTTAAATTATGCATCCCTTTGTAGAATAGAGTAATTTCAGCACATCTTTAGCTCAACTTGGAATGTGAATTAGTAATCAATACTAATCTATTATATTTTGTTCTTTTTTTTACCACATCTTTTGCACGTACTGCGTATTAGGACAGATTCTAATTTCCTAAGTTTTTATCGAGGTTTATTTTCTGTTCTATTGCAGGAGAAACTTTATAACTGGATTTTAAGGCAACAAGAAGATGGGGCAAGAGTGACTACCGGAGACATATTTGCAAATATTCAGGTTTCTTATCTTGTTATCATTATTTTAATGATTCATAACCTCAAAACGCATGCCTATACCTCTTTGCAATTTGTTGAGGTCATTACGATATACTTGGTGCATCTTTGCTGATTCTTGTGCTATATATTGGTTATCTTCTGCATAAATGCTTTTGTAGCAGTTAATAGGCCTCTAGTGTTTGCTTTGACAATGTTGGTTTTGAGTTTCAATGCTATTTGTTGATAAGTGTAGTTTATTTTCTCTTACTTCCCTAAATTAAGAGTAAAATTACATATCATTTGAACAGCTGTTGCTCATATTTGTTGTGTAGAGTTCTGATGATTAAACTGTAATGAATAATAACAGGAGCGCAATGTGAATCTCTAGAAAGCTGAGATATTAGCTTGAGGTTTTACTACCATTATAACTGGAACTTTGTTTTGAACAACTCCGATCCAAGTTTCTGAAGACAAACTGTAAATCTTATAACATGAATTAGGGTTCGAGAAATTGTTGTATCTAGTTTCTTGAATGTGCAAGGATTTTTGATGGTATAGAAACTAAATATAGAGCTCGAAAGATGGCATATTTCACTTTAATGGATTTGACTGTTCCGTTGAGCTAATAACTTCAGGTCACTCATGGCAAAGTACTTCATTTACTATTGAATTAATCTACCAAGTTTACAGGTCCATATAATTTAAGGGGTTGCATGTGGTTATTTTGATAGGTGATTCCTGGTTGATTTTTCTATCATATGAACTTCATCTCGTATTGAATAACAAGAATTAGTTACAGTATTAATTCTTTTCATTTGAGCCAGATATTGCTTGTCACACTAATTATGAAGGTGTTTGTTGTATGAAAATTTATCAACTTGTTATGTATTGTAATTAATCTTCTCATTATAAACTGTCTTACCAGTTAGAAAGTTTGTTACAGTGTTTGAACATATGTAAATTATCCTGCTTCAGTAAATTATCAGTTCCCAAATACTCTGCAAAGAAGCAAGGTTTCTCCTTACTCTTGTTCTAACTTTCTTGGGAGTAAAGCTTAAGTTGAAAATAAATAAATAAATAATTAGTAGGCCCGTTGTCCTATTTGATAGAAGAAAATGATCTTATGGATACTTCATGTCATAGGTAAATGTATTCAAACCATGGAGTTGCTATGGACGTAATGAACTTTGTGAAGTGCTATTCTTATGTTCATTCAGCTCTGCTCTCTGTGTCCAAGTGTGGAATTGCTCGATAGCATCACTCTATAGACATCAACTATATTTTCATCTTTATGCACGTATGAATTAAATTCTGCCTTTCTAATGAAGATTTTTATTGTAGAAAAAATAGCCCTGTTGAATTGTTTAATTCTTGTTCTATTTTCCTAGCTAATTATTAGGCAAATCTCAAAATAATTTGATTTGAGGACTTGGGACTCCATTCATTGAAGTTATGCTTTGCCTTTTTCTGGTTTATGCTTTACTTCTCTGGGCATATTGATTGAAAAAGTGATCCTGATTTCCCGCATGATGCCAAGACAGGTTTGCTTGCCATGTTTCTGGAAATGTTTCCAAAATTAGAACTTCATAGTGCCAAAGCACAACGTTGATCTGATGATTGAATATTTTTTAATCAATAATTAAGCGAAGCCATATCTAAGAGTTAAAACCTTTCTGATAATGATGGAGTTACGTCATAAAAGGACTTTTAGCATTCTAGAAAAGTTTTGTAAAACATGTTATTTCTCCAGAGAACACACAAAAAATTATCCCTTGGGCTGCTCAAATTATATTTGTTTGTCTTTTGCCATGTTTACATTATGCGGTCTGTAAAATACCTGACAGAAGATGAATGTAACACACACTTTATTTTATTTATCTTCATTTGGTTACTGTTTTTATGTGGGGTTTTTATCTCTATGGTGTTAAAAATCACGGCGCTGCTATTTTTGTCGATGGGGTATATGATGGGTACTGTGAATATGTCGTCAATTCTTAGAGGCATGTTTTGTGTTAGAATACATCCGTTTGAATGCTTCTTTGTCTATTTGTAACATTGCAGAATGAGCTCGGTTATGGAACAGAAGAACCCCCATCCCCCCCAAGGTTGCAATTCCAGCAGCAGCAACAGTCTCAAACTGCAATGCAGTCTACTCACACAGGATTTCAAGTATGTTCTAATTCATTTGGTCCTGCAACTGTTGGGCAAGGACTCCGTTCCGGGAACTCTATTTTCACAAATGCTCTCTCCAGTCCTGTTAGTCGGAGCCTCCAGCACCATCAATTGATGCAGGGAGGTTACTATGTAAATACCGTTACGCGCAATAATGAGAACAGTAATTATCAAAGCAGGGATCCTAATCCGCCTGGCTCCTATGACTCTTCAATGGACATGCTACCATGATTCTTCTAATTAAGATTACAGCTTTGTCAGAAATCTCCATACTAGTGCAAAAGAGAAGCAGAAAAGTCATTGTAACAGAATAATAGTTTGAAGGTCGTTGAAATGTAAAGAGCTTTGTTATACTGAGTGAGATGTGCAACTCAGCTTTGATATACTATATGATTAAAGGTCAGTTTAGCTGAATCCGTTGGTGCTTTCTTTATGTCGATATTCGTCTAGCGTTTAGCGTTTCGCTTTATTTACTTGTTGCTCGATTAAATGTGGAAGATATTTTGTTTACAGACAATTGTTTTAATTATTCTTCTGGTGGGGGCCTCGTGTTGTTGAGATTGGAATTAGTGGTTTCAAATTGAATTTAGCCACTTGATCATATGACAATTACAATAATTGAAAGTAGAAACAGACCCAGCAACCACGATCTTAAACTTGATCTCCAAAGTTCACTTCAATTCTTCAATTCTTATTTGGAATACAAGTTATGTCAGTGCTCCCGGTTGGCATTGGAGTTATTAAAGATATTCTTAACTTGGTAAAGAAAAAGCTTTATACTAAGATGGAGGGAGAAAATAAAAAGGGGTCCCACTTTGTGGGGTTAGGTATCGATTTTGTTCCCTTTTTTAAGGCTTAGTGTTCAAGAGAACATCTTCAAGAGATTATTTAAATACGAATAATGTATATTTTAGATTTTAACGTTTTTCTAAATACAAGGTGTTATTTATTTCACAATGTCGATGCTTAAAAATGAGCTCCAATAAATTCTCTACTTAATGTCTTAAAATAGTGAGTAACCTCTATTCATACTTTATCATAATTGTAGTTAACAAGTTATAAAATTTAATATCCTACTTTTTAAATTATTCAAATCATATTTAAATTAATTGTCATTCAAATATATTTTTTATTAAATATTGAATAAGAAAAAATCAATAAATATTTTTTGAACAAAGAGAAACGGAGTTAAAATAGAGAATATTTTTGGAGTGTATAAAAAATCTTACTCTAGTATGCATAAGATGCATTTTTATGAATACAGGGCCTACTAGAATTACACTTATTTTATAATAATTGTATTTAATAAGTTAAGTTTCTCAAATTATTCAAATATGGTTTCAATTGATTGATAATTATATCTGTAAAAATATATTAAGTTTAGGGATGGCAAAAAAATTCGTTCAACCCGAAATTCATGGGCCCCACCCCGAATGGGGCGGGGATTACCCTCCTAATCGGGTAAACGGGGCGGGACGGGGCAAGGGTTATTGCCCTGAAGGAGATATGGGACGGGTACTAGAATCATAGTCTCCATCTCACTATCCGGTCTGTTTAAAGTTAATTTTAAATTTAAGTTTTTCATCAAACAAAAATAATAAATTTATCATATTTTTAAAGAGAACATAAGTTGTTTCTAATAAAGTAGTAAAAAAGTAATAATATTGACTAAGTAAAGACATTAAAAAAATAAAATAAATAAAAAATAAATGGAGCGATAAATGGGACAATTGACTTGCCCCGCCCCGTCCCGCTTTAAACGGGTATGAGGATGTAGTAAGATAACAAAATACCTGATGTGATGGGGGTGGAATTGATCAACCCTTCCCATATCCGTCCCGTTGTCATCCCTAACTAAGCTCTTGTTTGGTTTGTATTAAAACCTCAAGTCAAAATAAAAAATTAATTTTAATCCCACATTTCATATGACCCACAAATTTTCAAGTACGCATTTCATTAATTTTTATCAAAATTTACTAAAAAATATGATTTTAATCTGTACCATACCGGGCGTAAATAAAAGATGAAGGAAAAATAATAATATTTATTGAAAATAAAAACAAATAAAGAGTCAAAATATATAAAATAATATTTGAAGTGTGTAAAAAAAACTTACTCCATACCTAAAGTTGCTATAAATTTCTCCTGAAAGTGTTTCGAATTCTTTTCTCTTTATTTTTACTTCAACAGAAGTCTCATATTTTCTATGTTTAGACAAAACAAATATAAAATCTCTAGCAAGTTTTTTCATTTCATAGAAACAGTATTAACATCACCATTTTTTCTTAAATAGATCACTGCAATAGCCTTTCCCGACACCTTCTATTTTTCGAAATCATAAAAGCGTTTGACTCGAAAATAATTTTGAGACGTGTTGGGTTAAGAATACCTATAGATATCAAATTCCTTACATATTTAGTACATGATAAACATCATCGAGTTGAAGGACCTTAAGAGAAGATTCTCAATTTCCATGTAAACCAATTCTCATTCTTTAAGCGAAGTGTAAGTGTAGGTGTAGGTGTTAATCGTCTCCAGAATCAAGGCTAACTAATCGTTCTTTCTTTGATAACAGTTTACTATTTCTAGTAGGATAAGGAGTACAAATACTTCTAAGCTCAAATCATGTATTTTATGCTTGATGGAATTCTGAAAATCCTTCCAAGAAGGTGGCTACTTTTCAAGAGAATTATACCTTGAGTTTCCTCACAAATTTGTTAACCTTTGCCCTTGTTTAGCCTCCATTAAAAATACATTTTGAGGGAAAATTTGCATTTTTGAATGGTAATATTTTGAAGTATGTATGGTTAAAATTACATATTTCACCAAATCTTTAAATTTGTAAATTTTGTCTTCAATCATGCCAAAATCAAATAGATTATCAATAACATCGACAACTTTTTATCACATATTCCATTTTCAAGAAGTCTTTAGGTTTCAACTCCGTCTTTTGTAAAATTATGCTATTTGTAAATTGAAAATGTACATATTTCTTGACATTCAATGAGGTGTAAAAATCTGTGTCATTGATTGTTTTAAATATTGTTAAAATCAATGGCAAAAATGTTTGCCACTTCACATACTATCAACCAAACTATACATGTAGCAGGATTGATGTCAAAAATCAATGTAAGTGATTGAGTAATGCGTGATCATTTTATAAAGAGAAGTTATGGAAAATATTCGAAAAAGACGACTCAACACCTCATGTCATGATGGTTTGGCATAAGTGTAAACGAGAATAATTTGGGATCACAAACGTAAATTCGTGCACGACGATTGATTCATATTTGAAGAATGTTTCAATGTTTTTATTTTATACATCATAACAACCTCCCAAAAAAGAATGCTTTAAGTCAGGCTGCACAGAAAAACCACAAAATCGCAAACCAAACCGAACCGAAGCCATTGGTTTGAAACCGTTGGTTTGGGTCCACGTAGACCCGCGATTTTTTTTCCTCAAACCGAACCAAACCGTTTCAAAATGGTTTGATTTAGGTTTCAAATTTTAAAGACCTCAAAAACCCAAACGAATCGCACTTTTTTAATTAAAAAATATTTTTATTAAATTATAAATTTTCAAACCAGAGTTTTTCTTCGGTTTTTTTTTTTTTTTTTTTAATATGCTAACTTCCAGTTCAAGGGTGAAGCCCAAAACCATTACCAAAACCCACTACCCTAATGTAAACGGCCCAAGACCACTACCCAGCCCAAGAACTGAATTAGGAAGTGGAATCAACGGATCAAAGATACTACAAAAGGAACCTTCGTTGATTGAAACTTTACTTTTATCTGCATTTGAGAGGCTTTTCACACTCCTTCTTAACTTGCCCGATGTAAACAAGTACGTATTCATTGAAACTTTTTATGTTCTATGTTTTAATCCTAAATGACCTGATATTTATCATCCGAACATGCCAAATGTAAGGAACAGTGGAAAATGGTAACTAATGGTTTTTTTTTTTTCTCCAGAAAACAAAAAGCTTGTTTGGCTCAGCTTAATAAGTTCACTTATACATAAATAACTTTTTTATTAGTTTAAGTTAATTATTTTGACATGTTACTGTTTTAACTTAAAAGTAAAAAAATGCATACATATTGGATAGAAACAGTTGAAAGTATTTTGTTGTTTTTATCCATCAGGAGGTTGATGAAGATCGTTTATGCACTTTCAAAGAATCAGCCTCCCTGTTCTCAACTATATCTATATAGTACAGCAGACAAAGTCATTCCATTTCAAGCAGTAGAATCATTTATAGAAGTCCAAAGGAAGATTGGGAAACCAGTAAGCTCTTTGATTTTTGAAGAGCATTTTGTTGAGCTGTAAGTCTTGATTTTTATGGGTTCTGCCTATTTGTTTAGTATCTATCTCTTTCATCCAATTTTGCATTATTTAGTTGCACAATTAGTGGTATGTGAATTTTGTAGTGATGTACTAATGCTTAATTTACTTTGGGGGATTTATAGCGTGTTTACTAAGCTTAAAAGCATGTTCTATTTCCTATTTTAATGTGTATTATTAATTTTCTTAGTAGGATTTATTTCCTTCGTTGATGAGTCTTTTGTATGGGGATTAATTTACTTACTGGAATTCGTATCCTTTGTTGATGAATATTTTGTACTGGGCTTACGTCAAGAACAAGATTAGGAAATTTACAATTCTAAAAGGGATCAATAGTTCATTAAAGGATCAAATCATAGACTGTGTTGTTTTATTTTCCATAGTTTAGCTTCATTCGTTGTTTCTTTTTCTTTTTTCAGGTATGGATCCAATTTCAGAAGAAGCTGATGATGCAATTCCATTAGAGGATGACTCTGAAGATATGAAAATGGATGAAAAAAGCAAAAAGGGAAACAAAAGGTCCGAGGTGTGGGATCATTTTAAAATGCGAGGAGATAAAAAAGGTATAATGTAATTATTATGGACAAATATATAAGCATCGTGTAAAAAATTACGGAACTAGTACATTGTGGAATCATCTCATGCATTTATGCAATAAGTATCCATATAGAGTTCAAAACAAAAAGCAAAAAAGAATGACTGGTTATTGCGTTCAAGTTTGATGCATTAGTTTGGTGGAAATTGAATTTGCACAAGTACAAAAAAAGTCTCTAAAATTGTCAAAGATGTATTAGTAATTCAAATATATACGGTCACTTCAAAGTCGACATTTTCCACGAGTGGTCGAATTCTTGACTCCTTTAGGAGTTCATTGAGTGGAAAAATGGATAAGGCCTTAATATGCATGAAGAATTGGTTCATAGCAGCAATGAACCTATAGTGCTTCGTCAATATTTGGATGAGTTAGAAGTATTGGATGACTCTGAGAATGTTGTGAAATGTGACATTTATTTTCTATTATCAATTTTGATATTTTATACATATTGTTTTTTAGTTGCTTTTTAATATCATTAATAAGGATTAATAAATATTTTGATATTTGTATATCATACAGAGGTCGAATCATGTGTTACAATATGGGATATTGATCCAATTTTTATTAAATGAGAGGTTAGTACTCTTGTACTTATTCTGATATTATTGCTTGTAAAATTTGGAGTGCTTGTTGCTAGATGCTAATTTGATACTTTTTTTTTATCTTTTTGTTTATATATTGAATTTTAAAAAAATATGAATGAAATTTAACATTTAATATTATCAGTTCTTATTTAAATGTATATGATAACTTGTTTTAAACATATAACTATAATATCGATAGGTAAATCGCGGATTAAAATCGAACCAAATCGCAAATAATGGTTTAGTTTGGTTTGAAAAATAAAATGGTTTGGTTTGGTTTGATTTGATTTGAAATTTTTTCAATCGCATGAAATGGTTTGAATTGGAAATATAACATAAACCGTCCAAACTGAATCGTGTTTACCCCTCCTTTAAGGTATTTAAGTAGAAAAAGGCAAGAAACAAAGTCTAACCTAATTAAGACTCAAAACCCTCGACTAACTTGGGCAGTATTGCCCTTAATTAATTAAAATGTATTAAACAAATAAAATAAACAATATGATTGATAATTGTCGACTCCATCAGTTTTGCTTATTTTAAGTTTTTTTAACAACACGTTATGAGTTACTTTTAAATAAGTAATTTATTTATTTTAGTTTCGATCAAAGAAAAGGCTATAAGTAGTACCCCATGCTATTTTAAGTCTGTTCGACATTACTTTTACTTCTTGTAGAATAATTTACAGATTAAGACATTTAACTTTTTCTTAAAACTCTTATAATCAAACAAAAAATTTTCAAAAAATATTTAAATACTTCTTAATTTTAAAAGCAATATTTGATTTTTCAAAAGCCTCCTTGGATGAGGTGGCTGATTTGCTTCCTTTTGGAGAAGCAAAAGTATTTATCTATAACTTAGTATTTTTGGTCAAATAAATTAATTATTTGCAAAGTATGAGTATTAGCGAATATGTAGCCTATTCTAAAAACGTAATTCATAATAGGAAACCATGCTTCGAAATCTAGTAGCCGAACAGTGAGTTATTCTCGTAAATTGTCCAGCTATACAAAAAAACAGACAGATTGCCTTGATAAACCAGTTCAATTCATTGATAATGGATAAAATTCTTGGGCTTTTCTTTCTGGCGGCGGAGAAANGAAATCTAGTAGCCGAACAGTGAGTTATTCTCGTAAATTGTCCATCTATACAAAAAAACAGACAGATTGCCTTGATAAACCAGTTCAATTCATTGATAATGTATAAAATCCTTGGGCTCTTCTTTCTGGCGGCGGAGAAAAAGGAGCCACCCTTATGCCGGCCAAGAGACAGTGACGCCGCCTTTTGTCTTTACTTCTTATCAAAATGCCAAATCCTCAATTCCTACCACCTTATGCATGGTGTGAGGAAACCATAACCAGTCACTTTCACCACTTATATTCCTTGCAAAAGTCAAGAATATTCGGAAATTCGCCGTCGTAAGGGATGGGTTGTATTCAGTCTAAGGGGACCGTGTGCAGCCCTACAAATGGTCTTGACAAGTTGAAACTTGACAATGGATATGTTCAAGGACGTGATGCCAAGAAACAGGATCACAATAAGGCATCTCGGCCCAAAGTGGACGTTAAGAATGAGGTGGTTTCCGCCGCCGGCGGTGGTGGGCGGGAGAGAAAGATCAGTAGAGAAGGTGAGAGAGCAATCAATGGCGGTGGAAATGTTTCACAGAGGATTTCAGTCAAGAAACTTGCAGTAGATGAACTGGTTGGTGGATGGCCTAAATGGCTTGTTGATCATGTTCCCAGCGATGTTTTGGCTGGTTTTATTCCAGCAACTGCTGATTCTTACGATAAGCTCGCAAAGGTCAGTATTAAACAAATAAATAAGTAATTTTATCAGAAAATGAATGCAATACTAATTAACTTTGATTTTATCTGCAAATTCAGTGAGGAACATTGCGTTTTGGTACATGATATTCAATTAACTGGACTTTTACCAGCTATGAACCTCTCTGAAACCAACAGAGGGTACTCTTGAATTGAGAAGAAATTCTCTCTCTGTATCTCTTTATCAAGTGTTTCTTACCTTGCAGGTAGGCCATGGAACGTATAGCAATGTTTATAAGGCTCGGCATAAGTTCACCGGTAAGCTGGTTGCCTTAAAGAAGGTTCGTTTAGATACATCAGAGCCTGAAAGTGTAAAATTTATGGCAAGAGAGATCATAATGTTGAAGCATCTTGACCATCCAAATATTATTAAGCTTGAAGGAATAGCCACATCAAGAATGCAATGCAGTCTTTATCTAGTATTTGATTTTATGCCATCAGATTTAACCAAAGTCATCTCACGTTCAGAAGGAAGGCTTACTGCACCTCAGGTCGAATTTTATCCTCCACTTTTGAATACAATTTCAGTTTAGATTTCTGTCATTAAAATTCAAACAAGAAAAATTTAGCATATGTTAAGAAAACATCTCATTCATTTTGATTGGTATTATGACAACACAAAACTAAGCCCTACTTTCAATAAATTTGGGGTTGGCTACACAAATACTTTTTTGAGCTCCTGAATGTGTGTAGGTCAAGTGTTATATGCAGCAGCTGCTCTTAGGTCTCCAGCATTGCCACGAGAGGGGAATTTTGCACCGGGACCTAAAAGGATCCAATTTGCTGATTGACAGGAATGGGATGCTCAAGATTGCTGATTTTGGGCTAGCAAATTTTTACAAAAACAAAACAAAACCCACTCTCACGAGCAGAGTTGTGACATTATGGTATAGAGCCCCAGAACTACTACTAGGCTCTACAGATTATGGGGTTGGCATTGATCTGTGGAGTGCAGGATGCCTTTTAGCAGAGATGTTTGAGGGACGACCAATTATGCCTGGCAGGAACGAGGTAATACCTTCTTTAAGTACTTGTGCTGCTACTAGCTAAAATCAAAGCAGTATTATTTGTAATATTAAAGAGTAAAACATATAATCACCCTGTATTCATGAAGCTTATTAAGATCTTTGTGTATTCAGATTGAGCAGCTTCATAAGATATTCAAGCTTTGTGGTTCGCCCCCCGAGCACTATTGGAAAAAATTGAAGCCACCAACAACATTCCGCCCTCCACAGCATTATAAACCGTGTTTCCAGGAAACCTTTCCAAATTTCCCCGACTCAGCATTTGGTCTTTTGGGCAGCCTTCTAGCTTTAGATCCTGCATATCGTGGCACTGCTGCTTCTGCTCTTGAAAATGAGGTGTTACAGAAAGGAAAAACATTTACCGCACTAATAATTGCTAAACTTGATTGAAAAGGGAAAAACAACTGAAATTGCAAAATGATGGAAGTTTTCAGGCTTCTGTTAAAATCAAGAAATAGTATTCTGTTTAATCAACCATCTAAGATTTAAGCCATGTAGCATTAGATTCTTCAAATGATAAAAGGATATACAGAATTTAGAAGTGCTTAAGCATCTTCTTCCTCTATCCTCTCATCTTTCGAAGACTTATCACTTAAGGCATAACCTTCTTTTACTTATGAAGAAGTCAATACCTGTCTAAAGGAAACACAGGATATACTCAGGAGAAATTTTTTACCTTTGCTGACTGTTGTATAATTTACAGTTCTTTTGTACAAGTCCATTGGCATGTGATCTCTCTGGTCTGCCTGTGATAAGCACAACAGAGGATGAGACTATCCAGTCTAATAATAGAAGAAGGTAACATCATCTCTTTAAAGTTCGAAGTATCTTTTTTCGTCAGAAGTGTAAATATCATTGCATTATTGTGCCGAGATTTTTCATGTTACATTGATAACAAACTGAAGACAGAAGTCAAATTGATATGTAGTATCAGGCATAATATTTACTCTGCACCAAGTATTATTAAAGGGTTTAAGAATTTAAATTAGTTACTTTATGGGAACCAATACATATCAAGAAGATACAGCTACTTGGGAGAAGTAAAACTTATTCGTACCCTTTTCTTCTTTTGTCAAATTTGGCCTTTGTTAATTTGCTCGAAAATAAATCATGCTTTCCTGTCCTGTATAAACAGAACTGGGAAAGCGCAGCAACTATCTCGCAAGAACCATGGAAGAAAGGTATCATTCCACGAACATATCAGAGTAAGGCTCCATTTTATACACAAGCATTTAATGAGTTTCTATGGCATTCTTTCTAACTCTATGCTGCATGTTAAACTTTCTTCCAATGCAAGCACAAACATCTCCCTATTAACGATGAAAAAGAAAAGTGCCCAGACTTAGTTGAGGAATTGCTTTACATAAAATGCATGAGAATGCTGAATTCTGTCACCACTCACGAATTTTCTCCTCATTTTTTAACAGGAAATACAGACATCTCATAGCTTCCAAAGCCTAGATACTATTCATAGTACGAGTAGCACTTCCTCGACCACCAAACAAAGCAGTCAAGCGACCCTGCCTCATTCTCCTTCTCCAGCTTTTCGTTCTATGCTTAGCAAATCTTCCAAAACCGAGGCACATCCTAATGCACTGAAAAACATCAAGAACTATCCTCTCCTACTGGCCTCTTTGACTGAAGCTGCCAACCACCTTGAAGAGAGTAGATCAAATTTTCATCGCAGATCCTTTTCCAACATCGATTTCAGAAATCTTGATCTGGAAAAGATCTCAAAACTCTTCGGCCTAGAGGATAATTAAGCTGCAGGAGAAGATTTATGTTTCCCTTGGACATGCTAGTTATGTTGCTATTCTCTTATCCCTGAATTGGTGGTAGCTTGTTAAAAAAACCAAGTTTCTGGTCCATTTTTATGTGCAAATGTTGGTTAGTATTAGTACAAATTTGGCTGGTTTTCCTAGATTTATCAAATGATCATCTCCAGCCAGGACATCACAAATGTATGTACAAAAAGTACTTCAATCTATCTAGTTTCATAATTCATCATCATATATGTTACAATTCTCACAAGGACAACAATTCAGGAAAACCAAAAACAAAAAACACTTATCCTTGAACAACAGAAATTTTGTAGGACAAACAACAAGCTTGATTTGTTCCATGAAAACCAAAAGACTTGATTTTTGATCAGCCTAACTCGACGATGAATCATAGCAGTCGTCTCTGAATTTGCTTTTAATCCATTTAAAACTATTTCTTAACGACGATTTCAGCTTACCCTCCATGGCATACATATTATAGGCTGCCACCCTCTTCCTCCTTTCCATCTCCGGATTGTCCCTCGGACCATTGAAGCTATACGATTTAGTGCAATCTCCAAATTCAAATTGAGCTTGATCTGTTTGCAAAGACGAGTAACAAGGGAATGTTTTGCTTCTCTCCATGATCAAAAACTCACAAGTCTGAAGAAAAGAGAATAGCTTATTGCTTTTTATATACAAGGATAGAGTACACAACATGGACCCGTGCCACTGCAATGTGTACATTAGTGCGGCTTGCACGCGCCATGAGGTGACCTTGATTTGAAGACCAAAGATTTTCGAAGATTTGAGTGTAGAAACACCAAATAACTTTTTGGAAAAATACTTCTTTGGATTTAGAGTCATCTTATTTATCGTATACAAATAAAGTTGGTAGTTGACGTTGAGCCAATTGCCACTCACAAGTTGCCCACTTAGTGGCATAGCCCACTAATGTTAATGTCATTAGTGGAGGTGGCCCAGTACAGTTTGGTTATGAAACACCCTGGCCCTACGTGGGCAATAAATTGGTTAGTTTTGTTCCTAATTTTTTTATTCTTCCTTTATCCATAACAATTATTAATCAAACTTCATTTTAGCTGCAACTTTCAATGAACTTCTCGATTTGTATCCTTCTCACTTCACAAAGTTAAATGTAATCGTGTGTGACTCATTTTTTAAAATTTATTTTTGCTTAAATTCATTTTTCAATCACATTTCATCAACTTTTATCAAAATTTACTAAAAATTTGATTTTTAACTAAATCAAACAAGGACGTAATTTATTTTCTACATAAGTCACTTCAAAATCCATGGTATGGCATGGCTTAATCACATCAATCTGGTTCTTTGAAACATGACATGTTCAAACATAATGTTGGAAGCTGATGCATGGATGGGTACAACTCATTAATGCCACGTTATGATGATAACGCATAGGATTAGCATTATCTTTCTTTAGGAACAAACACAACAGTCTACATTTTGCTTCTTGTGTCAATTACATTAATTTCAGCTAAACCAATGGTGCATCTACTCATCTATTTTCATTTTTCCCTTGTCAACTTTATTAATTTATTTCTGAAATATAGAAAACTACACAAGAAAGAACAGGTATGAGGCAGAAAAGCATGAGGCATGAACACTGTAATCACAAAATGCTTGATTTGCAAGTCTTACAAACGTAGATTGATGATAACAAGTAGCTACGCTGTGCATCACTCAGTTTTAGCTAAAGAAATCAGCTCCACTCTCAACATCATCCGTTTTGATGCTTTCGCATTGAGCCATTAGAATTCTGTATACTCTCTTAGAACAAATCTCTCCTAATCTTCTATCACCGCCTGTTAAGCCTTCTATCGTCAAATCCTTTAACAGAAATTCTTTCTCATGCACCTGACAATTTTGGTACATATATCAGAGTTGCATCATGAAGAAAACTAAGGAAAGAATCTTAATGTTTCCAAATATAAACAAATTGCTCTGTGGCTGAGATGCATTGAATTAGCCATCAACCAGTACAAGGAAAAATGAGTAGGAAATATGACAGGCTATAGCAATAGATAATCAACTGAGAGAGGGAAAGAGAATAATGCTCTTTGGAGGGGATAGATCCAAATTTGATACCGAAAAGAACAAAGCAAGCAATGAATGACTGTTTACCATAAGAATTTCTTATAGCTTTCTTTCTTAGTAATAACGCCTAATCCAAAGATAGAGTTTGTGAAAACTAGACCTAAAACAAGACACTTAAGAAAACAAGCCTCTCTTTTGATGTGACTCCACTTACAGAAGTCCCAAGTGAAATCAACCGATACCTAGTGAAAGTGGAACTGAAATACTTGCACCACATATTTGACAACTGACGAGTTATATATGTCAAAGAATCTGTTCTTATCAAGAGTTCAATTGTTTGTTTATTTTATTTACTTTATTCCTCTAATTCAGAGTGAAGTTTATTTTATGCTCCCAAAATTCTAGAACCTCGTGTTACACTAACGGAACTCAGTTTTCCTGCAAAAGAAAAAGAAAAGCTTCATTTGGTTTAAGGAACCTCCAGAGATTCAGGGAAAACACTGAAAGGGGGAGACAGGTGAGCCATTTTTAACTCATTCGTGTATGCTTCGAGAACAGTCAGATCAAGAACCTAGTTTACGTGTTACTTGTTCTTAAGCCTTTGATAACTATTCCAACTTCCAAGTACATAATCAGAAAACTCAAGTACTTTACCTGCAATCATGTATTCAATTAACATGAATGAGCTGAGCTGTTGGTAATAGATTCAAAGAGAAAAATGTTGCACCAAAAAGTAGAGCAAAGAATGGTATATCTACTTTACACAAGGCTCACCGATTTACTAGGATCCATGTAGACGCTCAAAAGAGATTTCATTGTGGGATATTTCTTCCAAATGGCAATAGCAAATCGTGGCTGTACCTTCGGGATAGCTATCAGTGCTTTCATCCTACAAGAGAACGATAAGTCAAGAATGTGTAATAATACAGTACACAATTAGTTATCTATTAAAAACCAGAGCATCCATTTGGGCTCCAATTGTTAACCAAGGGTATTTAAGCTAATAGACCAGTGTAGTGTGACGGTACACTACAAAACTCAGACAACCTCAACGAATAATCACTTGATGCAGAATGGTTGCCATATGCTTCATTTATCATCTTGGGATAATAAGATTCAATCAGAAAGTTAAGTACTATAACAAAAACTACATATTTGGTATTTTTATTTCAATAAACACATGGTGGGTAGGTACTTGGTCTCATTTGTGCATTCATCTATAAGTGAAGAATAAAATTATTTGATTCGCAAACATACCTACGTTTATGGTTCAGCCGTGGTCAATTGTTAACAGAGATTTTCTTTTTCCATCAGCAAGAAGAAGGCAACTCAAAACATAGAAATGACATTAAAAACAACTAACAAGAAACTACATTATATATTAAGTGGTCATATTAAGAAACAAGTGCAATTTGATATTTCATTACGTTGCCTAACTAAATCTAGCTGAAATTTACCGCCACTTAGCTAGACCATTATCAACTATGTATAAAACTTGCACATATTTGTTAAACTGAAATAAGCTGCACATGTAGCAAAACTTGTGCTATCTAAGAGAGACTATCTAATTACAGGTATAATTTTCTTTAATGACGTTTGTCTTGTGAGATACAAGATTATATAAGCCATATAACATAAGGACATGCAAAAACTTATAATCAGTTGCCATTATTCTGTGGCTGCGTGGCATGGAGACTGAAGTTGATGATAAAACAATAAGTTAATCCATCCATTGACTGTTCGCATGACATACCAAATTGAAAGGAAACAGAAGAAAAAGAAACACACTCACCACGGGCTCTTCTTTATTAGATTCTTGTCAACGCAGTCGTTAGGGATAAGGGCTCCATTTGCATCAACTGATAATCGAGTTAACTTTTTCCTATATCAGAAGATTGAAGAAAATTGGACATACCACCCCATGGAAATCGTCAAGCATAAAAGATGTCCTATCAATCATATATAAAAGTAGGTTTACTTTATTTTTTCCCTCAGCTATCTATGATAAGTAAAAATGTATGTGAATTTCTGGCAAAAGTATATTACTATTTCCTATATCAGAAGATTGAAGAAAATTGGACATACCACCCCATGAAAATCGTCAAGCATAAAAGATGCCCTATCAATCATATATAAAAGTAGGTTTACTTTATTTTTTCCCTCAGTTATCTATGATAAGTAAAAATGTATATGAATTTTTAGCAAAAGTATATTATTATTTCCTATATCAGAAGATTGAAGAAAATTGGACATACCACCCCTATGGAAATCGTCAAGCATAAAAGATGCCTTACCAATCATATATAAAAGTAGGTTTACTTTATTTTTTTCTCTCAGCTATCTATGATAACTAAAAATGTATGTGAATTTCTGGCAAAAGTATGTTACTCCAATAACATAATAAAAAATGAGTTTGGGCAGCATGTAATGTATCAATTTTGTCCATTTCAATCCATGTGCATTGCCGTTCAAATTAGCTTAATTGCATTATACATAATAAGACAATGTACTAGTTAGTGGACAGGCAATACGGCTGATTTTGCATCTTCTTCACACAAGTCAGTATGAGCTATAAATAAAAAATAAAATCATGCATAAATGACAAGTAGACTTGATTTTTAAGCAAATATACAGTATTTCTTTATCTAAAATGTAAATGTACTTACAAATAAGAATACACATACATGCACACATAGGGAAAAACACACTGAAAGTATAATATACATGCGGGTCTGGGCTTGTGCAGATGAACGCATGTTTGTGCTAATGGGTACCTAAATTGACAAGAGGCAAGACTGCAAGTCAGACCAACTACGTGTTCAGCTAGTTCAGCTTCATCAGTGCACTGCCTTGAATGTACTTTGGAAAAATGAGTGGTTAATTTTGACAGAATCTGTAAGAAAAAAGCAAAATTAAGAATGCATGTGTGTATGTTTTGTTGTTCTTTTAGATAGATCTGATCAAGACACATCTTCAGAATCCCATGCACTTTGACATAACATTTTGCTAACCTCTTCTATAGGCGGGCGCTTCCATCCACTGTAGTTGCTAGGATTCTTGTACTGCCCTTGTTCCCTATGGACAGTAGCAGCAAAAGGGCAGTTGAGAAAAGGCAAAAAACAAGAGTTAGTTGCGAATGTTGCTTGAATCTGAATCAGTATCAATTTAAACATTTCCATCATAACAGATATTTTATTGAGAAAATAATAAATTATCAAGTAAAGCTGTTATCAAAGTTACAGGTAGGATAACAAATATAACACCAACAAAACTGGTATGTAAGCATAAAATATTTAGTAGTACTCCCAAGTAGACATTTCAAATAAATACTGTACTACTCAGTACTCAAGACTAAAGCTTTTACAATACATTGGAACAACACGAACCATTTGGAAAGACATGAGCTAAAAGATAAAAAATAAAATGTCAGTAAGTGAACACTCTCAAGTAGACATTACAATATATATTGTACTAAGTGCACGGGACTAATGCTTGTACATTACATTTGAACAACATGACCATTTGCAAAGACATGAGCCAAAAGATAAAATAAAATGTGGATAAGTGAACATTTGGTTTAGACATTGACAGCAAATATTTGGCACGTCTGAAAAAATAATTAGGTGTAAAAAGGTGGTATGCTCTGTAGAAATGAAGAAAGCGTAGATGGTAGGGGACTAGGTGTTTGAGGAGGTTTAAGAATTGCAGCCATGCAAATTAATAACATAATACTAACAATTTAAATATCAGTGATCCCCTAAAACCTAACAGAATGCACATGAATGCTCTTTGAACAAGTTTTCAGTCCACCATAACCCCTAGACATAATGTCAAATTGCCAATATAAATTGAACGCCAAAGCATCTCCAAGGACCAGGCACTGCCAACTTAAATGTTTTTGTGAAATTTCACTGTGACTTTACTTTTTATTTTTGAAGGCAACAAAATCTAGTTTGAACTTTACTTCTGGATGCTTACTGAGGTCAAATCTAAAAATAAAAGCATGGTCATGTAATATTAAATTTTTTTATGGAACTCATTGACGATGTAATTGGACCTAAGATTTAACAAAAGCAGACAATCAACCAGGCTTATATAGAGGAACAAGACACCTAATAAAATAGAATATGAAGCCTGATCCAACATCAATAGCCACCAGACTTTATGTATACTTCCACCAGTTTTTAAACCACATTGTTGTATTTTTCAACCATAAATAAAAGAAATAAAGAGCCAACTGTCTAGTCAATTTATTTGTTTATGACTGGAAGCATTCAGAAATGCATCTCTAGACCGTACATGTGACAATGAACTTGGATTTATAAATTACTCAGTTGAAAGGAAGTAAAAAACAATAATAGAACTGAAGCATAAGATGGATGTGAGAAGTTATATA
>CAIGRB010123067.1:19553-35898 GCA_903798255.1 Fraxinus quadrangulata | reverse complement strand
TTGGATGTTACTCTGCCAATGGTCACTAATACGGCATCTTTCGGATATGTCAAGAATCATATGAAGGTTGTGAATGATCAATAGACGATTCGTCACTCTTAGATAGTAAGAGATTATATTCTACATTTTATCTAGTTAAGTTGATAATGAAATCCTTGGTCAATGTGAACTCATAAGTCGAAAAGGAATTTTCGACTTACATTGACTTAATATGGGATAAAAGAAATGATTGATAAACGAAATTGACACATATCTATTTCTCGTAATTGATCGGATCATATTGATGAAAGGATTATAGTTTCACAGTAAACGAACTAGTTTGGTTTTTGTCATACCAGGTGACATTGCTCTGGCACATTACTAGATGTCAATTTGGGATGACAAATGTGAATTTGTTATAAATTAAAAAGAGTGTTTTAATTTATCGATTTTGATCAATCAAAATAATAATTTACGTCGTTAGGTATCGTGATTGTGAACCTAATGAGTCACACACAAAAGAGAACCAGAAGAATGAGATTTACCAATTAATTAATTGACAAATGTTGGATAATTAATTAATTGAGTTGCTTATTAATAGGCCCAAATTAATTAATTGGATTAATTAATTCATGGACCAGACGTTATTAATTTGATTAATTAAATATTGGACCAGGTTAAGTTTAAGAGACGGGCCGAGCCCACTTGGACTTATATTAATATGCTACTAAGGTTTGAGAATTGTATGATTTTTCCATATTCTTGCTAGCATAAGAAAAGAAAACCCTAGCGGACATTCTTATTCTCTGTGTGGATCATCATTGGAGGTTGGACAACTTGGATTGCAGATCGTGATCATTGGAGTTCGAGAATCAGCAAAGGAGTTTGCAGAATATATCAAAGGTACAATTCCTTTCACAGTTTCTATCAATGTAGATCCTTGATGGAAATTGATAATTGTTTACTTTTCGCAGTGCATGATTAAGTAAATTCCCAACAGATTTAACCACAATGATCTAGGAAACTTTCATCTTTTTTGAAGTAAGAATTCTTGAGCAAAATTTATTTTCAAACATATTGAGAATTCTTTCGTGCTTATATATGGCCTTTTGTTCTTCAAATCTGAGGACTTATTGGCCGTGTTTATAAGTAGCTTTAAAGCTACTTTTTTATTACCCCAAACTCGGCATCCTTAAATTGATAATTGGCAATTTCAGAAAAAAGTAGCTTGTTAAGTTATATGTTAATTTGCATATATGCATGGGATTTCTTAAATTTTCTAGCATTTTAGACTTCTCATGGTGGTGTTTGCAACTCTTGACAACATATGCGATGTCTTATAAAACTTGAAGGTTGTAGGGGGAAAAAACTCACAATCAATCCTTGAACTTTTAACAAACTATGTAACATTTTGATTTTCAACATGTATCATTTAGGTTTGTTTTTGGGAGGTTCAACGTGGCATTGTATGAAATTCATAATACGACGTTGCTTATTAAAGTAGTGATCAAAGATATTTATGTTAGGACATGTGCTCAAGTGTTAGGTCATAACTGTATTTTTGTGACATTTTGTTTTGATGATTAATAAATTATTTTTTTATTTAAATTATTAATTGCATAATTGTGTAAGAGGTTAAGTGTCATCCATCAAGAACTTATGTAATTTTGAATACTTTATTGACATCGTCAGCATCCTCTTTGCACATGATGTCACCTTCATTAAAAAATAGACCTATCAATTGATATGGTCGGTCGGCATCCTCCCTTACAAAGGGGAAAGAGAATTCCTTCTAGACCCTTTGCCATAATCGAGTTGACAGATTTTTACCACAACATTTTCGGGTATAAAAATATAAATTTTGTCGTGCATAAAACATGAAGCCTTTAAATACATTAAAACCAATCAATCAAACCAATTATGAGACACTCCAAATTTAACAGCAATTCTATCAATGCCAGAGAAATTACTGCCATCAAATTCCACACTTTTTTCCGTCACTGAACAAAAGGAAAAAAATCAAATATTTTATTACAAAAACTCAAGAACAATGCACAATAAAGATTCAATGATTGAAAAACAAAGCAAATTTGAGAATTATGAGAGGGAAAAAGATTGATCTATACTCAAAGATACAGCAAGTTTTTCAATTTTTTGAATAACACCCGATTCACAATCGGCAAAAACTTCTTGGCGAGTTTCATACAGTTTCTCATTCAGAGATTATTTATTCTGCCTCTGCCTGTTCCTCTTTGATTCGTTGCACACTTCCCTTTTCCACTCTATCCATTTTGCTCAATCCCCATTTCCATCCCAAAAATTTCCCACAAAAACTCAAAATTCGATGTGGTTTTCAGGTCAATCGCAAAATTCTGATAAATAAACCTAAAAAAAAATAAAAAGAAAAGAAAAAAATAGTGGGTAGACCAAGAAACAGCCTTTTATATGTATAGGTACTAATCGTATACAGTACTACTATTTCTGTAGAAAGTTGAAAGAGTGATTGAGATGTGAAATTTTGCTTCCATCAACCTCAAATCTCCCTCATCTTCATCCATGATCCATCACACACAAACTGTACGGTAGATATCATCTCAATCAGTCTTGACTTTCTACAGAAATTTTTAAATACATATATTTTTAGATTTAACGTTTTTGAAGTTTCTTCTAAGGAAATTTGTACATGGGTCTCTAAGTTATGACTCTTATAATAATTTGATCCTCGACTAGTTTTTTACTAAAATTGTTTGCAATGTTGTAATTTTGTATCATCCATGATCCCTGGTGGATCATTCTATCTACAAAAACTAGTAAAACACCAAATTCTTTTTTAATGAAAAGATAGTCTTAATATTGTTTTTAGTTAACAAAATAACATGAACTGAAGAAAAAGAAAAGAAGACCCATCCTTATTCAAATTTAGTTGTCCACACCCCAGTAGTCAACGACAATTTTACCCACCCTCACCTCCCACCAGCAGTTCCCCATTCATTGTGAATCAATCTCGAAGAACTCCCTCGTGTAATGTGAATCCGAGTTGAGAATTACTATTGGTACACCCAAAATAAGAATTTCATGTAGTTGCTATTCATCTTTTGTGGAGTTGTCCCACTTTCCTCATTACGGTTCCTCAAACCATTTCCAGATTTCTCGTACTTGTCGTGGAGGGTGGAGACTTTGCGTAGTAATGAAGAATGAAATTTGATTCTCTTTGGAACTGTGTACATGAACTCCTTATCAACATTATTGACATCCTCTTTGCACATGACATCACTCTCACGACCACTAGCCACCTCCTCTTGATAAATATTGTCCTCTCTTTAGTCAAGTAGTATTGTATTGTTCATTCACTCTATTAAGCCATCAATAATTGAAACCTTTTAGATGTTGATATAAGCCATGCAAGTGATCCATCTTGAATATTGATGATGTCTAGTTATAAAGAAGAACTTGAATATTGATGATGTCTAGGTGTTTGAAGATGCAAGAAATTGATATTCGGGACATTTTTTTTATCCATCTTTTTTATGTTGTTTTTTTTTTACGAAAAACCTATTTCGAGAAGGAACTAGAGAAATTATGAACCCAGATTCCACACTAGACAAAGGAACTCATCAAGACTTGATCTAGAGAAATGGGGAGTCACCGCCAACGACAAGCAAGAAAGGGAATAATCGCCTCCAACAACCGAGTTGGGCATGGCAGCAATCGATCTTCTTTTTTTCTCATTTTCTGTTTACGGTGTTCATTGTTTATTTGTAAAAGAAATGTATAATTTCTTTTCAATAAATATTGATTTTTCAGTTGTCAAAAAATATATAAAAATAGAAATTGATGCTACGAAAAATTGAAAAGTTTGTGACGACGTCCAAAAAAATAAGTCAGTGATAATTACGTTTTTTCCATCACAACATTAAAACTAGTTTCTCAATTTGTCATTACAAATTCTTGCTAATTACGTTCCACTGGAATACTTTTGTGGAATTGAGCTAATACTAGATAATGATGTAATTAACAAATTAACAATGATAAATAAAGAAACCTTTTGAATTTTAAAAATAAAACCAAGAAATTTTTAAATCCAGACTATTTTATTTACCTTTTATTAAGTATAAATAAAATGGAGGGTCTACTATTTTAAAATCCAGCGATTTCCTTTTTGCTAAAAAAATTCATAAACATATATGTTAAGAAATACAGAGAAAAAAGAAACAATTAATTGCCAATAAAAGTTATAATTCTTAAATTGAAGTCAAACACAGAATTTTAATTATTTGGTAGTCATTACTTTATTTAATTTTCTCCTACAAAATGAAAATTATCTTGAGGAAAGCAGTAACTAGAGAAAATAATTTCATACCTGTTTCATAAAATATAAATAATTTTTTTGTGTCTTGATAAAGATGACGTTTGAGGCAGATTTTCTCAGGTTTCATGTTTAATAATAGTAATTCAAGTTACCAAACATTTATATTAGACCATCAAAAATATAAATTTGTAGAGTTTATAATGCACAAGGAAATAGTTGCACGTAGGTAAGACAAATAACTTACATACATTATGGTGTACTTTGATATGCCTGATACTTTTTTTTTCTTTTTTCTTTCTATTATTCTCCGAACAAAAAAACCGTTTTATACAAAATGTGAATCCTTTGCAAGTGTTACAACGTTAAAAATGTGAATCCTTTGCAAGAGTTACATATAATAATGTCATAAATGCCTAAATAATACATTTGTAGATTTCATAATTATATTTTTAATTGAAAATAAATCAAATTTTATGTACTAGTTTCATTTTTTTTAAATACAAAAAATATTATCATTGCATAAACAAACACAAACACTTATTTTTTAAAAAAAAATTAAATTTAGTTAGTCACTTTTTGGACGATTTAGTTACCAGAGATTATGGCCAAGCATTAAAAGAGAGAGAGAGAGAGATGGCATAACGAATTAAATATAAAAAGTCAAAAAGCAAGGAGAAAAATGGAATACTCTAAAAATACTAAGTAAAGAGGTTTCCTAGTTAACACACATTAGAGCATCTTCAAGATATTCTATTTTTAAAGAGCATATTTTTCTCCTTAAGTTATATTTTAAAGACAAATGGCCATCTTTGATTTTCACCAACATCCCTCCAATTTTCCTTTTTTTTTTTTTTTTTTGTTTTTTGTTCTTTTTCTCCATTTTCTTTGTATATACTATTTAGTTAAATCAATATATGGAACATTGAAAATTAGAATATTTTGAAGGCATTTTAGTATATAGAGTGGGTTTGAATCTTCAAATTTGGAGATTCAAACCCACTGAAAATTCATAGTTTACTAACTAAATTTGACCTTACATGCGAAATTGTACAATTAACAAGGAACAAGTCACTTTAAATTATTTCTAGATGGTTAAACAAACAATCTAATTATCCTAAGTTGAAATACCGCAGTTTGTAATAAGAAAGCAATAAATAACACCAATATTGATGACGGAGAAACCCAGCTAGGTAAAAACTTCAGGACCAAACTAGTTACCTCCACTATAGACAATACAGATTTACAGTAAGATGCTGCCAAGCCAACTCCACTAGACTTCTCGATCTAATATCTATAACCTCCAAGATCAGCTGAACCCACATGCTCTTGATCTTCTACAATTGTCTCTTCTAAGTGGAATTTCAAGAACTTTTCGTTCTTGTGCTTGTCTTGCACTTGTAGTCCAACATCTCTCAACCTCAAGCAGCTTTTGAAGTTCAACTGAAAAATTACCTTCCTAAGGATGTTTAAAAAGTAGATGTTTTGGATTCTTCAATTTGATGTTTTCCCAAAGTGTGGTTGAATGACATTAAGAATAAAAATAATAAATCACAAAGCAGGAATATGTTCTTGAATCTCTAAAGAATGATATGAGGTAAAAGAATAATGATCAACCACCTAAAAAATCGTGCATAGGCTTGGGTATTTATAGGAGATGATAATTATGTTGAATGAGCCAGAAAAAATACCTAAAAAACAGAAATTAGAGTTTTTCGGATCGACCTATCGCTGAGCTCAGGCGACAGACATTCTATTTTTGTCTTGAGCAGTGCCTAGACGATAGACAAGCGAAAATACGATGTCGTGATTCTCCTTTTTTCATGCTTGAACCCTAGACCTCATGACACAATTTATACAAATTGCACCATAGGTCATTGACTTTTACACCACGTTATAAATTAGTCATTTTATCTACATAATCACCAATACTAAAAATCTAACAAACTCCCCTTTTGATATTTTGTGACAAAACTATACAATAAGTCAAGGATAACATAAAAAAATCTAAACTACCCAAGCACTGTTTCTTGCATTTCTTGTTAAACCTGTTTCCTGAAATCAAAACCTCAAATACTAAGTGTAAAAGCACTTGATACAGGAAATGTAACAATTGAAATTCATAATCATAAATATGCATGCTAGTTTGAGATGTGACGTTAATGTCAATCAAAATACCAACCTAAATATTAACATTACAAAACATCAAAACTTAAACAGCTTATGCATTATGATATGGAATGCAATGCAATGCCAATTCTCCCCTTACTACAAACCCTCAAAAAGTTTATGCATTATGCAAAATGTATATATGTCTCTCATCGTCGACCCTTAGACATAAAATGCAAATGTCAATGCATTCGCACCCCCTTTGTAAATATTTTCTCCTCCTTTTGTCACAAATAACGAAGGGATAAAAAACTTTTAATATTTACATAAAAAATGCAGTCGTTAGCATTCATAAGTATAATCAATGCACAGTAAATCCTCCCACTTATTCAATTCAAGTTATCATGGAGTAAATTGTATAAGTGACCCATATGTGTAATCACTAATCATTTGTAAGCAAGACTCTAAACCTTAATTTTGTGAGAAATGACATGCTAAACATCACTGCCAATAAATGTATTCCTCTACTTATGAAAGTCAAACCATTTAAAGTATATTAGGACCTTCAAATAAAAGCTCATTTTATATTGATATTTTCTTTTCTCTCTCTCAATTTTTGCATATATATTTTTCAATAATTTAAGCTTATAATTATTTTTCACATCTTAAGTGCAAGCTCTTCTCCATTAAGTGACTAAAATGACCCTTATAACGAACTTTAGGTCGATTAACTCAAGTCAATTGACCATATGCGCCAGGCTATGAAAGCCCTGCAAATTTAATTGTTCTAGTCAAATAGGTTTCCAAAAAAAATATAAGATATTGAGCTTTTTATTACCGGGGATAAATTTGAGTTTAGGTCTAATAAATAATGTCAATTCATGTTTAAAGTCACATTACTAACATGTGACTGTCATCCCAAATCTCACGCACGTGATAGAGTACCACTAACAATATCATAGTATGTGCAGTGCAAATGATACATGAAGACACATATACAAAGTACTCCATAAATAACCTAAGTCAACAATAGAAATTATGTTACAGCTCATCGATTAAACTCATGCATGATCACAACACACAAGTTCAAGAATATTATATATCATGCTGTAATAAAAATTTTCAGCATTTTTACTTTTCAATTTTCGATTGGTTGTTGTTTTTATTTTAAAACGTGAATGCACCAAGCACACAAAATAAAATGTCAAACACAAACAAATAAAAATAAAAAATATGCATAAGTTCTCTATCTAAAAAATAAATAAACAAATATGGTGCATACATAAATCAATGTCACACAATGATAAAATATGAGCATGCACCAAAAATACATAATTAGTTAGGTATGCAAATGCTCTTACCTTTAAGAGCACCGTGATCTATTTCAAAAATTTTAGGGTCACTCTTCTTCACCCAAACTTGCCTAGTGACATGGATATTCATATGCATTTGTGTCATTAACTTCGTCAATTGACTCACTTGATTAGTAAGAGAGTCAATCTGGCCGACAAACTCTTGATTCTTATTTCTATTTAATTTCTGGTTTCTATTTCTTTTCAGGAAATGACGACACCTAGGCCTCATGTATCCTAACTCACCACAGTGAAAACATATAGGGATAAACCTACGACCAATGTTAGATGGATGCTGACGTCTATTCCTAGGTCGACGGGTCCTACACTATCTAGTAGGCCTCTATCTAACAAATCCCTTATCTATAAGATCAGGGTTAGGAACATGTTTGGGTTGGTTAGTGGCAAAGACAAACATGGTCTTAGACGCACTGTTTTCCTTAAAACTAGATCTCTCTTATTTCCAGTCGGTTTGCCCATTCGTAAAATATTATCTAACTTTTCAGATAAAATGAAGGGAATGGATGTTTGGAAACACAACCAGGTATAGAATTAATTTCTGTGATATGAATATTCAATTTCAGTCGATATCTGTAATGTGCATGTTTTAATCAGCTGTACTACATTCACCTATATTTTGTTAAAATTTTTGTGTCTTATACAACATGGATGTTGTATGATTCTTATAATGCTTGGAAATGAACGTGCAGACTTGTAGTCACAGCATGACTTGGATTGTTTCAGTGTTGTGAATTAATAAGTTAGGATACTCACCTGCATTGGTAAATCCATCAACATATTGCTGCATGTGTATGAATTGAAATTCCAAAGTTGAAAATAGGACAAATGATTTGAACAGACAATAACATTGACAATAAATGTCGCCAACAAATTTATTTAACACTGGAATGAACAAAGGTTAAATAGCATTTCGATTTACTACATTAACGATAAAAAAAAACTGGTAATAGCCGGTAAAATATCATCAATGTGCAGACAACATCACGTGATTTCTATAACGTAATTATACCGCAAGTGTACGGTATCAAGTTTTGTAATATAGTTATAGAGTTAGGATATCAAACCTATATGGATTTATATTTTATTTATACCAAGTACTATAATTGTGTAGCTCTTATTTTATCTAGATGAACACAATTTGAAATCAATGGTTTTGACTAAATTAGGGATGATTGTGATGAATTCAATGAATAAAAGCAAGTTATACGAATTAATCAATATATGAGAGCCTAGGTATGATTTCACCTTGTAAGTTCGTGGTTTACTAACTAAGTTTGACCTTACGTGCAAAATTATACAATTAACAAGCAACAAGTCACTTTTAATTATTTCTAGATGGTTAAATAAACAATCTAATTATCCTAAGTTGAATGCCACAGTTTGTAATAAGAAAGCAATAAATAACACCAATATTGATGACGGAGAAACCCAACTGAGTAAAAACTCTGGGACAAGCCAGTTACCTTCACTATAGATAATACAGATTTACAATAAGATGCTACATAGCCAACTTTACTAGACTTCCCGATCTAATTCATGTAACCTCCAAGATCAACTGAACCCACCAGCTCCCGATCTTCTGCAATTGTCTCTTCCAAGTGGAATCCTAAGAACTCCCCATTCTTGTGCTTTTCCTATACTTGTAGTCGAACGTCTCTCAACCTCCAATAGCCTCTGAAGTTCAACTGAGAAAGTACCTTTCTAAGGATGTTTAGGAAGTATGTGTTTTGAATTATTTAATTTGATGTTTTTCCTATACTTGTAGTCGAACCTCTCTCAACCTCCAATAGCCTCTGAAGTTCAACTGAGAAAGTACCTTTCTAAGGATGTTTAGGAAGTATGTGTTTTGAATTATTTAATTTGATGTTTTCCCAAAGTGTGGTTGAAAAATCTTAAGAATAACAAGAATAAATCACAAAGGAGGAAGTATTCTTGGATCTTTAAAGAATGATATGAAGCAAGAGAATAATAATCAACCCACACCAATTCGTGCATAGACTTGTGTATTTATAGGAAAGAGTAATTAGGTTGAATGGGCCGAAAAAAATACTTCAAAATAGCAATTAGGGTTTTCTGGATCGACCTGTTACTCGAGAGAAGAATTAGCGAGAGATGACCGACGGCCTCTTACTCGAGCAGTGTCTAGGCGATAGGCTAGTGAAAGTGCGGCGTCGCCTATTTTTATTCTAGAACCCTAGACTTCAAACCCAACTTGTACAAACTGCACATCATTGAATTTTACAACACGTTACAAATTAGTCATTTTGTCCACATAATCTCCAACAAAACCTAATAAACTCCTCATTTAGCATTCTGTGACAAAACTATACAATAAATCAAGAAAAAAAAAACAAAATCTAAACTACCCAAGTACTGTTTCTTGCATTCCTTGTTAAACCTTTTTCCTGAAATCCAAACTTCAAATATCATGTGCTCACATGATACAAAAAATGTAACAATTGAAATTCGTAATCATAAATAGGCATGCTAGTTTGAGACGTGACATTAATGTCAATCAAAACACCAACTGAAACATTAACATCACAAAATATCAAACAGCTTATGCATCATGATATATGCAATGCAATGTCAATTATCTCCCTTACTGTAAACTCTCAACATGTGTATCCAGCATGCAAAATGTATCTCTATTTCTCCCCAACGACCCCTAGACATAAACTGCAAATGTCAATGCATTGAATTTCAATTTCAATCTTTCACCTTATGTGTAAATACCCTCTCTCCCTTTTTCTCACAAATGACGAAAGGACCGATAATTAAAAACTTTTAACATTAAGATATAACAACTCAAAAATGTTGTTGTTAGTATGTACAAGTGTAAGCAATGTACAGTAAATCTTCCTATATACTTAGTTCAAGTTAATATGAAGTAAATTTTACAAATGACCCATGTGTCTAAAATATCACAAATCCTTTGTAAGCAGGACTTCAAACCTTAATTTTGTGAGAAATAACATACTAAACATCACTGCCAATAAGTTTATTCCCCTCCTGATGGAAGTCAAACCATTTAACGTACATTAGAACCTATAACATAAAACTCATTATGTATGAAAAATACTTTTTCTCTCCTGAGTATGAGAAAAATGTTTTATTTCATAACATTCAATATACAAAGCTCATTATTATTTTTCACATATTAAGTGCAAGCTCTTCTCCATTAAACGACTAAAATGACTCATGCAGCGAGTTTTAGGCCAATTAATCCAAGTCAGTTGATCATAGGCACCAGGCTATAAAAAACCCTGCAGGCTTAATTGGTCGAGTTAATTAGGCTCCGAAGAAGAACATAAGATATTAAGTTTTTTATTACTGGGGATAAACTTGAGTTTAGGTCTAATAAATAAGGTCAATTCATGTTGAAAATCACCTTACTAACATATGAGTGTCATCCCAAATTTCGCACATGCGATAGAGTTCCACTAACAATATCATAGTGTGTGCAATGCAGATGGTACATGAAGACACATATACAAAGTACTCCATAAATAACCTAAATCAGCAATGTAAACTATGTTACAACTCATCGATTAAACTCATACATGATCACAGCACATAAGTTCAAGAATGTTATATATCATACTGTAGTAAAAAATTTCATCATTTTTATTTTTTAATTTTTTTTATTTTAAAGTATGAATACACCAAGTATACAAAATAAAATGTCAAACACAAAAATAAATAAAAAATATGCATCAGTTTTCTACCTAGAAAATAAATAAACAAATATGATGCATGCATAAATCAATGTCATACAATGATAAAGTACAAGCATGCACCAAAAAATACCTAATTAGTTAGGTATGGAAATGCTCATACCTTTAAGAGCACCATGAACTATTTCACAAATTTTCAGATCACTTTTCTTCACCCAAACTTGCCTAATAACGAAACATTCCTATTCATTTGTGTAATTAATTTCGTTAATTAACTCACTTGATTAGTAAGAAAGTCAATCTGACCAACAAACTTCTGATTCTTATTTTTATTTAAGTTTCAGTTTCTATTTCTGTTCAGGAAATAATGACACATATGCCTTATGTGTCCTAATTCACCACAATGAAAACATGTAGGGATAAATCTAGGACCAATGTTATGTGGACGCTAACATCTATTCCTGGGTCGACGGGTCTTGTGCTATCTAGTAGGCCTCTGTCTAACAAATCTCGTATTCTTAAGATCGGAGTTAGGCACATGTTTGGACTGGTCAGTGGCAGAGACAAAAGTGGTCTTAGAAGTACTAGTACTGTTTTCCTTAAAATCTAGACCTCCTTTATTACCAGTTGGCTTGCCCACTCCTAAAATATTATCTAACTTTTCAGAACCACTAGAAAAGGCGAGCAGTTGATACTTAGAATATTCCAGATTGCTCAGAAGGTTCTTAACCTGGATTTCTAATGTCTCTTTCTCAGTGGTCAACTCGCTGACTCTCCTAGATAATTTCTCAAGCTCACTGATGAGGTTCTTAACATGAGTATCTAAATATTCATTCATTGATTTCAACTCTCTCAGGGTTGAGGTAGAGTCCTGAGTGTACGCTATGAGTTTCTCTTTTTTCGACTCAAGTTCCATAACTCTCGTACTTAAGGCTTTATTTTTTGTTATAATCTTAATGCTCTCCTTATAGATTCTATCATAAGTCTCATGAGTATCTCCCTCACTATCAAAATTATCCTCACTATCGAAATCTTCTTCTGAATTCTCATCACTACTTACGTTTTCAGCCTTCTCACTCTCCTTATCAGATTAATTTATAGTTCTAGTAGTAAAGGCAATATATTTTCCACTTTCCTCACGAGTAGATTTCTCATTCTGATTGTTCAAGTTAGACTCGTCATCAGTGAGAGTAGCATTCATAGCCTTATCCGAATTTCTCCCATTGCTAGGGCACTAACTCCAAACGTGGCCAAAACCTCGACAATTATTGCATCTTGCAGATTTAGAACTCTTCCTAGACTCACTTGAACCACTTATGTGCCTTTCTTGAGGTTTTTGTTTATTCCTAAACTTTTTTTTGGAATTTTTTTAGTAAAGTATGCTAATTCCTCTGCATTAGGAGAATTTGAATTTGAGGACTCTTTGTGAGTATTCCTCACAGTTTTTAAGGCCAATAACTTACCGTTTGTGGATTTAGCTAATGTCAACTCACAAGTTTGGAGAGCTTCAACCAGCTCTTTCACCTTAATAGAGTCTATATCCTTACTCTCCTCAATAACAGTTATTTTAGGTCTAAATCGCTCAAATAAGGATCTATGAATTTTTCTAACAGTTTTTAACTCAAGTATTTTCTCACATATGTTGAAACTAGAATTAGCTATGTAGTTTAAGCTCGCATACAATTCATCAAATGTCTCATCCTCTTTTATCCTAA
Source organism: Fraxinus quadrangulata (assembly GCA_903798255.1). Taxonomy (NCBI): domain Eukaryota; kingdom Viridiplantae; phylum Streptophyta; class Magnoliopsida; order Lamiales; family Oleaceae; genus Fraxinus; species Fraxinus quadrangulata. The sequence continues at coordinate 22,739 of CAIGRB010123067.1, read as the reverse complement.
TTTCTTCAAACCTAGTGGTCAACATTTGCAACTTAAAGTTTTTAACAGCTTGAGTTTCCTCATGTATGGTCTGTAGAATATCCCAAACCTCTTTGGCTACCTTACACATGAACACTCTCTTAAGCTCTTCCGGGGATACCGCCATAAATAAGGCATGTAAGGCTTTATTGTTCCAGATACATTTTTCTAAGTTTGCCCTAGTCCAATTCACAATGGGAGTGAGGATATTTCATTATTAACCGTAAAATTAGGTACAACCCAACCATTAACCACACTTAACCAAATTCGCTCATCCATAAATTTTAGGAAAACTCTCATTCTAACCTTTCAATAAGCATAATTATTGCCATCAAAATAAGGTAGAACAATTAATGAATTACTGATCTAGAAATCTATGGTCAGGATTTGTATTTGTGCTCTGATACCAATTGAAAATTCGTAGTTCACTAACTAAGTTTGACCTTACGTGTGGAATTATATAATTAACAAGCAACAAGTCACTTTTAATTATTTCTAGATAGTTAAACAAACAATCCAATTATTTTAAGTTGAATTACCGCAGTTTGTATAAAAAAGCAATAAATAATACCAATATTAATGACGGAGAAACCCAACTAGGTAAAAACTCCGGGACCCAGCCCGGATTTACAGTAATATGCTGCCCGGCCAACTCTACTAGACTTCCCAATCTAATTTCTGTAACCTCCAAGATCAGCTGAACCCACATGCTCTTGATCCTCTGCAATTGTCTCTTCTAAGTGGAATTTCAAGAACTTCCTATTCTTGTGCTTGTCTTGCGCTTGTAGTCTCTCAACCTCAAGAATCCTTTGAAGTTCAACTGAAAAAGTACCTTCCTAAGGATGTTTAGGAAATAGGTGTTTTGGATTCTTCAATTTGATATTTTCCCAAAGTGTGGTCGAATGACCTTAAGAATAAAAAGAATAAATCACAAAGGAAGAATCTATTCTTGGATCCCTAAAGAGTGGTACGAGGCAAAAGAATAATAATCAACCACCCAACAATTCGTGCCTAGGCTTGGAGATTTATAGGAGATGATAATTAAGTTGAATAGATCGAAAAATACTATAAAACAGCAATTAGGATTTTTCGAATCGACCTGTCGCTTGAACGAGAAGTTGACGGTAGGCGAGTGACAAACATTCTGTTTTTTTCGCTCGAGTAATGTTCTGACGATAGACTAGCGAAAATGCAGTGCCGTGTTTCTCCTCTTTTTATGCTCGAACCCCAGACCTCATAACCCAATTTATAAGAATTGCACCTCTTTGACCTTTACAACACATTTCAAATTAGTCATTTTATCTACAGAATCACTAACACTAAAAACCTAACGCCCACTTTTTATAATAAAATGTTAATTTGAAAAGTCTTTTAGAGCGTAATTTTAAATATTGATTCTTTAATAAGTGGTTGGTAGAGTTAAATGCAAAACACTACTCGATTTCTGTGTAATTAATTCCAACCAACCAATTTCAAACTTTAACACAAACATTTGGTGAGTCAAACTGTATTTCTAGTAAAACTCAGTGTTGTTTACCATGAACTAGTACTTAGCAATTAATGCTATTTACATAATCTAGTGACCTTTTAAGCATTACGTGAGTCGAATTGTAGTTATGGTTAAGATGAAATGCTTGTTGTGAATTAGTGATAAGAAATTAGTACTCTTTAGATAATCTCGTAATCTCAAGTCATATAACGTGATAACCGTGTATCTCGTCCTTTTCTGTGTATTTGTACTTAGCAATTAATAATTACATTATCTCGTGACCTCGAGTCATATAAAATGATTCCCATGGTGTTATGAGCTGAATTATCATATTCAATCTGCTTGTGCTTAATAATTATTCTTACATAATCTCTTGACTGGGAATCATATAACATGAGCCTCTTTAGCTTGACTATTTTATGTAATGCATTTGTACTATCAATTAATACTTACATATTCTTGTCAAGTCATGTAGCATAAGTTGTGTGAGTCTAGAAGATCCAATACCCGATTACGACTTAACACTAATCTTTTTCGACTGGTACGTAGCTAATTCTCTATAAGATTGTACAAACATGCCCATGACACATCAGTAATTGTATCAATTAATACCTAGATATTCTCATGTATCTATATTTAAATAACCCGAGTCTTGTGATCTCAAGTATTCCTAAATTCCCCTCTCTCGAGTATCGAAATTGACTAGCATCTAATCATTAACTTAGTGGCCAATTAATTGAATGTATTAAATGAATTACACAAATAAACGGAAAGGAAAAATTCGTATAAATAAGTAAAATAACATCAAATCATATCCTCAAGTTTTGGCTAATGAAACCCTAAAAGAATTATTTTGTTCATGATGGAAGCCATAGAAATAATGAAATTCAAATAAAACAATATAGAGAAGAGAATAGAAAAGCTAGTTTTGGTATATCTTTAATCTCCTTTGCGACGTTCTTGATTTCACCTTGATTTCTTGCTCTTTGCCTCTTTGGATTGTAGTTCTTGACTCAATGAATTCCCCCTTTGAAAAGTGGTATTTAGGATTATATTTATAATGTTTTGAAGTTTCAAGACGAGTTGGGGATGGATCGAGCCGAAAACTCTCCAAAAAATCTGATTTTTGAACTCTTAGGTAAAGGCACAGCAGCGCCGCGATGGAACACCTACTGGGGTGCGAGGCAATTCTGCTTCTTTTCTTCCGGCTAAGAGTCGCAGCGCTCGGAGCTCTCTACTAATTTTTTCTCTTTTTCTTGGGTGCCACGACGCCACATACCTAGGCACCCATATGTGGCGCCGTGGCTCCCATATGTTCCCTTCGTTTTTGACCTCGTTTATATTCCCTTCGCTTTTGACCTCATTTTCTACTCTATTTTTCTTTTCTTTCATCTCCACTCTATACCCACTTCCATGATCAACAATTTAACTCAATTCCAAGCTCCAAAATACACCATTTTCATCAAGTTACTTAAACAATGAAACAACACGACAAACTCATTAAAACACTCAAAAGTGCTAAAAAAAAAACCGAGAACTATGCTTTAATGGTGCTAATTCAATGAGTGAAATACACTCATCAAATACTCCAACCTTAATTATTTGCTTGTCCTCGAGCAACCACAACGCAACACAATAAAGTGCTTACCACACGCAATTACACCACACACCAAATGACT
>CAIGRB010123067.1:0-15176 GCA_903798255.1 Fraxinus quadrangulata | reverse complement strand
AGTATTTCTAATGGTACGATGTTTTTCTTAAGTATTACTACTAAAACTCAATGTGAATGGATAGTACATGATTTACTAGTGGGTCGAGATGTTTTGGAGTTAGCCATGATATTTAAATTCTAAGAGGTGGACCCCTACCATGCCCTAGAAAAACATTTCCAAAAGGTTTGTAGTATGTACATAAAGCTTATGGACCAATGACATTATCTTACCATAATAAGATAGTATATAATGGAAAAATATTTTGAACTTAAGCTTTGTTAAGCTATATAGATGAATATCGAGGAAATTTCAAAAAAACAAAATAAAATGTTTTTATGGATTCTAAGGAAGATAAGATTATTATTCCACAATTACGAGTATTGTAAGTTGGACTATCAAATACTTCCTAAATTATAATTTGGGACCCAAAACACGACTAATTAGTTCACAAAAAATTTAGGTTTATACTTAGAGATTTAGAGTGCAAGTAATATGAGTCTTTAAGGAAAAGAGATCAAATATAATTTGAATTCATTTCCTTATATGGACTTTAGGCATGGTCAAATGAAGAAGAAAAATTAGTTAGAGATCATAAATAGAAGTTAAAATTTAATTTTTAAGCATAGAAGCTAGTTAAAAGATAAGCAATGTGTACGATTATGTTACTAAACAGTTGAAAAAAAAAGTATTAGAATTAATGTGATCAATCTAAGATCAAAGTGTATTGAAACTTNGTTTGAGACTTCATGTGATCAATCTAAGATCAAAGTTTATATGAAACTTCTATTATTATTGGATAGCTGAGAGCTTATTACCAATCCCGAGTTTTCGAGTTTGACGAAGAGAAATTAGAAAGATTATATTCTTAATTGGTTTCATCAAACCAATGAAATTTAAGTTTGCAATTTCTTGGGATTGAAAAATATTTTTGAGGTTTAAAGATAGTTGAAGTAATGTTATTGAATTATAGAAATTGTTAGCGTTGGAACACGTATAAAAGCTGATGTTTTAGAAGTACTTTTCAATGGTATTATAATAAAAGCACTTGGAGATCATCATTTAAAAATCGATATGAAAGCATGAGATTGTTATACAAGAGCAAATTTTGAGGGTGAAAATTTATTTCAAGGAGGAGATGTAAAATCTTGAAAATTTACAATGTATGATACGTAGTATATATGTCAAATTACAATGATCTGGGTCTGTTAGTATAATTTAAGAAGGTTCAGGGACCTGAGTGCAATCAGGAAAATTACCCTGTTGATGGAGAACATGTTATCAGATTGTAAATTATGATATCAATAGATTGTTACTTGTGAAAGTCGATTTTTGGTTAATCTAACAATTTATAGCAAGTCTAAGGACTAAAGTGTAAATTATTGGAAAGTTCAAAATCATAGTTTTTAGTCTTAAGAATGTTGCAGTGGTATATCATGATGAGAATAGTGGGTTTTATGAGCTAAAACCCAATAATAGATCCGAAATGCAAAAAGTGCTTAGTTGAAGGACTAGATTGCAAATAGTGAGAAATATGTTTTTCAGGCGAGAATTTGAAAAGTTGAGATTATTTTTTGATGAGAAGAATCAACTGGTGCAAAGGATTTTGATTTGGATACTTTTTGGTAACTTTAAGATGTTGCAGGATTACGTTGAAAATAAGTTTTGCCATCGATATTTTTTATTAAATTGGTCCAAATAATCAAGTATTGAAGGAGTGAAGGATCATTACGAAGCTCCTATTAAAGGGTTAATTATATCTTATTAAAATTAAATAACTTGGTGCGTAACTTTAGTTTTCAAATTAGATCAAATTACCCTTTCAATAATTAGAAAGCTCTAATTCAATGGAGTACTATGGGTTCCAGAAAAAAGTTACTTTGGTTAAGTCAAGAGCAAGTTAGAGATTATTGATATGTGTATTTTATACACTTATTCAGACATTGAATTTGGAGTATTTGTTGATTGTTTGAACGAATAATAGCTTAATTTGAATTGAATTGTGTTTGTTAGGTAATGAAAGGTGAAACTGGGTAACAATATTCATTGCATATGCAAGATCTTGCCTTGTATGTGCTAAGTACATCAATCTCTCTATATAACCAGATTAGATTCAACACATAACTTAAAACCTTCTTCCATGGGTGTATTAGGTGGATGATTAACATGTTGACATACTAGTCTCGTACATATTTTCTTTGCGATAGAAATAATCCTTCGTCAGATCGAGATAGTTCGATCTCAAGAAAGTATTTTTAAGGATCGAGATCTTTCTTTTCAAATTCTTTGGACAAGTACTTTTGTCAAGTCTTTGTCTTTTTTTGGATCATTTCTATCTTTCGGATAATTTCCAGTAACCACAATGTCAACAACATATAAAGTAAGTGCAGTGATCTTACTCTACTACTTTTTCAGGAAAACAGTGTTGTCTGAATTTCTTTGATGGTAACCAAAAACTGATACGGACATTATGAACCTTTCACAACATGCTCTCGGACATTGTCTCAACCACATAACAAATTTTTTGACCATGCCTTTCTAGTATCATGAATCATGGTGGGGATCCATATAGAATTTTTCTAAATAATTCTCCTTGTAGAAAGGTGATCTTCACATCAAACTACTATTATGGTCAATCCAAGTTCGCAGCTAAATGTGAAAAGTCTTGAACCGTGTTAATTTTAGCTATGGTGCAAATGCACTAGTATATCGTGTTGATAATACAATAAATTCCCCGATAGGAGGGCGCATACTTTATTTTGGGATGTTGTGAGATAAGACGAAGTGATTGTGTTGTGTACATGATCTGATCCTCTCAATGAATTATCAAAATGAGATTATTGTAAGTAATCGAAATGGATTTTTGCTTTCCATTAAACCTATTTAATAGACAAATTGAGTTCTCAATTTGAGATAGCCTCAGTGAATGAATATAAGCAAAACTTAAGTTAGGTATCGAGCAACACGTGAACTAAGATCAGCACATGTCATTTATTTTTAAACAATATGACATACATCCCAAGAGAGGGAGAAAATATTGTAGCACGTGTGTTTAATGACCAATATTGTGTAAATGAGTGAACGAATCCCTACTTCTTTATTGTGTGAGACCTTGAGGTTTATATAACTTCATATATACCTTTATGACTTTAGTCTATTACTCGAGATTTTATTTCAGTGTTCTACTTTAGCATGTTACCAATAATTATATTTGATTAGATTTGATGGAACATTCTAGGAAAGTAGCTTCTCTAACGTTGAAGGATTCAAGTAGGAAAGAAAAACTACTTTGACCAACATTTTATTGTGTATTCACCGATCGAGCAATTGTGTTTAATCATTTAAAATATTGAACACAATTTTGAACACAAGGATACAATGTGGATTTCGTCCTACAGAAGATGTCATTTATTAATTATAATAATTTCTGTTATATAGAGGAAATCTTCATTCACTTAATTGACCTAGCAAAGACATCTGATATAATGAAATCTGGTATGAAAGCCAATCAATTGCATTACATACCCCAGTCGAATTGATTTGCCAATGTGTTCCCTGTGAAATTGGTGTAAGCATCCCATCACAGTCCATCATCAAATCAATGTTTAGTTTCCTTATTTTTCATAAATGTCGAGATAAAGTTACAAAGTAAACAACCCAAGGATTCATAAGTTTTGCATAACTGGTGAGCAAATGTCAGCTATGAGCAACTTTCTTTACAGCTGATATGCTAATCAAAACACTATTTCCTAGATGAAAGCCAGCATAAGCACTTGGAATGTCAACGTCACGGAAGAATCCTTGAGTTGTATACTTTGTAGCATTTTCTCAACATTTATGGAAAATAAGGAAACTAATCATTGATTCTGCCTTCTGAATAAATGTGAGTAATAGAATTCGTATATTTCTAAACGGTGAATTAATTTTAACTTACGTTTTGTATAATTCAAAGTTTTGAGATGCCCTGCAATAAGGACCTTAAAGCCAGATGTTAGCAATTCTCACAATATCCAGAACTGTTTTTATGCATTTCTTACAAGTCTTATACTATGTTAATTTGGTTGCTACAAATTAAAAATGCATCCACCATTTTTCAACAACTTCCATTTCCATATTTTCTTTTATCTGCAGCTGAGAATAGAGATTAAGAGTTACAAAATTATATTAGTAAATGCGGCCCACTTTTCTAATTAACTATTATTTTACAGAATAACTTAATTACATAAGAGAATTTATTGAGCTTAGCCAAACATGCTCATAATGTACTTGCAAACGTAAAACATAGTTTATAGCGGGCAATACATAATATTGAGTAAAAGCTACGAAACTAGATAAGTTCCACCATTTTTCGTTGATCTCATCGTATAGATTTTAGCCTTCATTTGGAATATTTTTATAATTTAGTTTATAAATTAAGTCAAAATCAAAATTAATTTCAATCACACATTCATAATTAATACTAGTTATGACCAACACATTTCATGGTGACTACTACTATTCCCATATATAAATTGTTTATAAATTTGTCAAACGAAGGCTTAACCATGCTATGCTTGTCATTTGTCAAATTCTTATAATGTTTTTCCTTCCTTATCAATAAGAAGCTGCCTTAGTCCATACGACATTTCCTTCCCGAGATCTCAAATAACATTGACGGTTTGAGATATTCTTTTGGTCAATTGTGATATTATAGTACACCAAATCAAGATGGAATCAAACCAAAATGAAATTTAGCCTAAAGGTGTAATTTGACTATTAAATATCAAATTAATTGAATTCTATCTTTGTTTTTATTGTATAAATTTATCGAGACGTATTAATTAAATTAACAAAGGACTTCTCACCCTTTCATTGATTGCATCTTTCCTAATCAATCCAATACGTTATCTTCAACTAGATACCCTTGCTCTTTTACCTAAAAAAGATTAAGAGCACCACAAGATTTTATGTGAAATTCATTTATTACTTGTTGGGTTAACTGAAATTAATAAAATTAAATTAGAATCCAAATTAGTTAAAGCCCTAAATCGGCAATTAGTTTTGTTTGAAAAAAGATTTTTCATGTAATATTATGTAATTGTGTGAAAGTAATTTTTTTAACATGTAGTTATAAAGTGCGAAAAAAATATGGGAAAATTTCAAAAATAATTTCAATGTATGGTCGGAAGTGAGTGTAGTATAAAAGTGATTTTGAAATAATCACTTTTAAAAATCGACAGTATAAGAAAAAGGACTCCTACGAGTAGAAAAATGAATATGGTGGTCATGCTAAATGACTAGTCACAACACAGAAAGAACAAGTTAACAAGTACAAATTTTGCAGGGAGAGTGAAAAAATAGAAGAAAATCATACACGTGAGTTGCAATGTACGTTAAGAATCCTAATTTCATGTAGGATAAGATAAGAAAGTGAGAAAAAAAAACACAATATATTGTGAGGTTTCTTCACAGGAATCTTTGTTCATGCATTCACTGTCATTATAATTTCACTAGAATGGCATGGCCAATTTTTCTCTCCACTGTATGCTATATATTTTCTACTTGTAGGAGGGACTCGTGGATGGGTCTTCACTACATTTCTCGCACTATAGATGACCTGTGGCTGGTTGGGGAGACTTTAACGTTATTGCATGTGATGGTGAACACATGGGATAGAACACGCGTGATAGAGGTACCATTGACTTCTGTGCATGATGTTGAATTGTGGTCTAGAGGATGTTGGATTCTCGAGGGCTGGTATACTTGGACCAAAGGTCAAGTATGGAAGAGATTGGACACAATATCAATTAATTTTTCTTTTCTTTTTTGAATGTAAGAACAATAACTAAACTAACAGATGAACATGACGATTTTATTTATTTATTTTATCGCAATTTTTTTTTTTTTTTTGGGAAAACTAATATAAACTACTAATAAAAGGAAAAAAAAAAAAAAACTACTGCTGCTATATAAATTCTTTTACTTTTGTGTTGTTCTAAGTGTTGGCGACGATTGTCTATAAAGTGGTTGTGGGGCTTGATGGGTGGTGGAAGGCAGTGGCATATATATGAATTGGATGGAAACGGTCCACCGATTTTCGAATTTTAAAAGGTGTAAGTCAAAGGAGAACGAATTGCTGTGATACAAAATTGATGCATGAGGATAAAAATTGATAAAGAACAATAAGAAGAAAAGGGATCAAAGGGTCAGGAGAAATAGTTTTGGTGTGTTTGTAAACATTACCGTAAATCCCTTTATATAAAAGAAGGACTTTGAAATAAATAAACCTCCTATCTAAACAAGCTTAAAATAAAAGATTACATCGAATTCTACTAATTCTTGGAAAGAATTAGCTTAACATGCTGTAATATAAATTACACAAAAAGATTTGGAATAACATTACCTGGAATTTAAAACAATGATTGATTAGTGAAAAATTAATTTCTTCTTCGTTAATCTTCAACCCGAACATCTTCAATGTCTTGCGTAATTGCCCTTGAATTGCTTCCGAGATTCGTTCTTTGTGGTACAATATAGTGTATGATGTCCTCCAAGCGTTCTGGTCGCCCCCCCTAGGTAAAATAGTTGGCTGAATTTGATTTCAAAAAAATTTATATTAATTAATAATTCAATATTAATAAATATGTCTAAGACGTATTATCCCAAGATTATTTACTACAACTGAAATTTTGAGTTGCAAAAATAAAAAAATTCACATACATACCACATTTATTGTACAATGCATTTCTCAATGCAATTATAGTGATAACCAGGGACGGACCCAGGAAGATTTTCCATTACGGGCGAGATTAGGAAAGGTACAAAAGATAACAACATTATTAAGATGAAGAAAATGCATAATTAAGATTTTGAAAACAAATTTCCAAAATTCAAATTCTGAAAATATAATACTAAAGCATGACAGAAGGACTAACCAACACAGTTTTGAAATTGGCAGACTAGAGGCACAAACCAAATAGAAAGAAGGATTCAAATTGTTTTATTTCAGCAGCATGTTTAATACAATACTGAAGTATACCATAGTTGCATGTAATAAAGTAAAAAGACCAAAATATTCCAGCAACTAAAATCAAATGGCAATAGTGAATTAATCTCTATAGAAATAAATAATTTCATATTGATAATTTTAGTCACTGGTAAGAGCCACAACACTTATTGGAGTCATTTTTTTAGTTTCTTCACTCCGCTCAGTTCTAATATTCAATTAGACATTGGTGAGAGTAATTATGCAAAAACCTATAAAGTGAAACCCAAAATCTTCGAGAAAAATGGAATCTATATTCATCAATTCAAAATATACCTTCGGCTCTTCCTCAGAGCATAAGCAAAGTCGTTCAATCCAAGAAACCCTTTTTTAACCCAATAATTAATAAACACAGGACATCTTTGTCGGATATGATGCCACCGTAAAAAAGGCTTGATCAAAATGTAATGTAATTTCTTCCAAAATTGATAGAAGAAATGAATTCAAAACTGGTCAGTCAACTGATGTCAAAAGTTTTAAGAATATATTTCAAAAAAGTTTTTCAACAAAAAAAATTGAATCTTATTGGGAGAAGATTTCAGTTTTTATGAGTGTGCATATTTCATAGTTTACAACAAAAAACCCAGTAAAACAAAAACAGTTCAAAACACAAATGTTTCAAAAAAGAGTTGGAAAACTCTTAATGGTGAATCCTTCCAATCTGCTCATTATCCTATGCAAGAAATAGTAGTTTCTCAAGGAAACACTGAAGTTCTTGCTTCTTCTCAAAAGGATCCCTATAGAACGACCAAATGACTCTGAAGTCGTTGCTAAGGATATCAAAATATTCAAGCTCGGAACAATTACAACAATACTGTTCTACAGTCTGTGTGTTCTCAGCTCAACAGAATTGAAGCAAATTCTGATTCTGAGATTTCTTCTTCAAAATCCATTGATAAAGGAAAATCTCCTGTAAATTCTTTATTCAAACCTCATATATGATTCTTCAATTGAGAAAACTTGATAATGAGACTAAGGTTCTACAAGAACTTGCTACTCAATTATCAAAGTTATCATCTCCTTCAAAAAAATATCAGTACTATTGATAATCTAGAAGACCAATTTGTTGATGATGATGAAAATTTTCAACTCAATAAATTACGAGGTCAAAAGAATCAATATTCAACAGTTCCTCATTACTATCCTCAACATACTCCTCCAGATCTACTTTTTGAAGAAAAATTAAAAGAACAGAAAACCTTCAATGGTGATTATCTTGTTGAATGGAACACAGACGGACTTACCGAATATCAAATTATTCATTTTCTGGAAGTCATGTCTATGTGCGACATTCGCAACCAATAATCAGGTTATAGGATTTATTGGGCAACTAAAACAATGGTGGTATAACTACGTTGATCAAGAAGTGAGAGGAAATTTATGAAGCTAAAAATGATGAAACTGGTGAAAATGATAGTTTCACTACTCTCATCTTTAGGATTGTCAAACACTTTATCGGAACTCCTGTTGATATACTTAATCGACAATCCGATATTCTTATGAATCTCTAATGTTCAAAAGTTTATGATTTTCGATGGTACAAAGACATGTTTTTAACTCATGTTTTGTTACAAGAAGATTGTTAACAATGGTATTGGAATGAAATATTTATATTTTGACTTTCAAAACTCTATGCAGAAAGAGTTAGAAACTCCATCAAACGTCAATACAAATATAGTATTCCATATGCAACTCTTACATATGGAGAACTTATCAATTTTGTTAATAAAGAACTTGTTCTTTGTAATGACCTTAAACTCAAAGCCAGGTAGAAAACAGAAAGATCCGAAGGTTGTAGAGAAATTTGGATCATTTTGTGAACAATATGGTTTTGAAAAAATATCTTCTCCTTCTTCAAAATCTAAAAGAAAAAATTTTCCCTCTTATATGAGAAAAAAAATTCCCAAAAGGAAAGAAATTTTTAAAAAACTTTTTATTCTAAATGTTTTTCTTAAAAATGATTTTCAAAGAAAACGTTTTCAAAAAATTCCAATGTTACTTGTTGGAAATGCAAACAATCGGGACATTGTTCCAATAAATACCCTATGAAAGGCAAGATTAACAATTTTCAAATTGATGAAGATATTAAATATCAATTCTTTATGAGAAGATTTTTCTAATTCTGAATTAGAAGTGGTTTATCACCATCAAGAGGATTTTGATGTCGAACCTAGTTCTAGCTCAGTATCCTCCTCTTCCAGTCAAAGTAAAGAAATTTGTGGTTACAAAACCATAAATGTTCTAACTAAAGAAGAAGAATTTATTCAATAAATAGTTGAGAAAATTGAAAATCTTCAACTTAAGAAAAAGTTCAATTTTTTTCTACCTACAAATTCAAATTCATCTTTAGTTGAGGCATATAGTATGCCTATTATGAATGGGTTCAAAGCTGAATCCTCAAAATCATACATTTCTGATCTAAGGTCGGAAATCAATTAGATAAAATCTCAAATTTCTACTCTATAAAATCAAATGAAAGATATTCGTATGGAAGTAGTTCTCTTAAAAATCAAACAAGATAATCAAACCATTACTGAATCCGACTCTTCTGATGAAGAAAAAGTTTCTTCCCAATCTTCAAAACATTCCATTATTCCTCAAATTGAAGAAGAAAACGTTAAATGTTATTTACCGTATTCAACTTCAGAAATGGTACTGCAATATGACAATTGTGGTAAATAAAAAATTCAAACTTCATACTAGAGTCTTAATTGATCATGGTGTCGATCAAAGTTGTATTAGGGAAGGATTATGTAATACGCCGAACTTCACATCACATTTGTCCAATATGATTCATGCATTTTGCCACTGTCTCCGAGATTCGCCTTTCGTGTAATACCCCGAACTTCATTTCACATTTGGCCAATATGATTCATGCATTCCATTATATTCATAATGTCATTTGCATCAATTTTCTTAATTACTTTCTCTTAAAATAATGCATTCGATTATTAATATTTTAAGACATTTGTATGGTGTTAGTCCTTTACTCCTCGACGTAGGTGGTAAATTTTACGTTGAGTTATGGTAGAGAAAAAAAAGATTAATCTGGATGTTGGAGATTGACTTGCTAAGCAATGAGATATTGAAAATGTCGAAATTAGTATAGACAAAGCTGCAAGTTCTCCATTCGATTGATCAAGGTAGCCTTAAACCCTAGATATGTGATTGACATATTTGGGACATGAGACATGAAGTAACATAATCACAATACATTGAGATATATATGACGTTATAAACATTGAGGTGCAAATCGTGGAAATCGGTCGAGAATTGGGTGTCAATCTGGTAGGTATTGAATAAACGGTTAAGGTATTAGCTCTATAAAATATTTTGAAATCTTAGGGCAAGTAAAGTGGATTGCAAACACATTAAAATAAGCCAAAGATACTTGATTTGTACTTGCAATGATAGGTACAAAATCAGATTTTAACCCTAAGAGACCACCTCATGTTTGGTACACATCTTGCCTATTGATTTATCCTTGTAATGGTAAATTCCTTCACCCTTAAGCATTAATCATGTCTACCACTCCTTTAAAACTTCAAATATGTAGCATATTATCCCTAAATCTCATATAAACTGTCCAATGATTGACGCAAAATCAGAATTTAACTAAAAAGAGACACCTCATACTTAACATGTGATGACTTGTCATTTTAACATTAAATTCCTTCAATCTTAAGGCCTCCATCACACGTCTTCTAAAGCCTTAGAACTTTATATTGAAGAGATATATATCTTATAAGTCACATATGGATCCAAATATGAGAAATAAAAAGTTCAATATAGCTGCATGAAGCCACATCCTGCTTGGACACCTCATGCTTGGAGATACTTGTCATTTAATCACCATTTCTTCATCCTTAAGTGTCAAGCACGACCCCAACACTAAAGACTCTTTATATAGCCCCTAAATAGGACACTCACTTAACCCCAAAGTTGTCCTCATATTATCCCCAAGTGAAAGAGAAAGCAAAAGAGTTAAAGGAAAATAGAAAAAAGAAAGCCGGGAATTGGGAATTCTGAGCAGCTGAATTAGTACACTGTTTTGAGGTATGTCGTCATTGTTTTTAAATTTTTTATAGCCTCTTGAACCTCTAGATTTGATTAAGATCGTGTTGTAGGTGTTTTGAGGATTTATGGCAAAACAATAGGGGCAATTAATTACAAGAACTTGAAAAAAAACAACTTGGACAAAGATGTGGATTGATAGACTTAAATGGGTTAACCTTTGATTTTAAGTAATTCCTTGGGTATAACTTATATTTATCAATATGAATATTTTTATACAAGATTTAGAAGTATATAAATTATCTTTAATAGGTTAGAATCCAATTTTTGAAAGTCTAGTTCAAGTGAAATTCAAAACAGTCATGAGGAAAATTGTTTGATTTGGTGTCTATAAAAAGGAATGTCTTCGAAACTATAAACCCTTCACTTGTGATAAATTTATGACATGATTAGCTTTAAATATCTGTTATAGAAGTGTGGTAAAAATTTGGGAAAAGGATTGGAAAAAAATACTTGGATAGCTACGGAAACCTGAAAACAGATTCGGTCCATTTGTGTATTAAACTTATATTCAACCTTTACATATCCATTAATTATCTCTTAGGCTTGGAAAATATATTTTAAGCAGTGAACAACAATTGGATGACGTTGATATTTATAATTGGACTCAAGAAATAGTGTGATTTATGAGACTAGTTTGTAATGCAATCGGTAACTAGAATTGCTAATGTCATCTAAATTATTTTTGCATAAATGGACATAACACGAGATTGTGTGTGTGTGTGTGTGTGTGTTAAGATTATCAAACTGAGAATTGTCTTTAATATTAGATGGTAATATAGATGATTATCTCACTTTAAACGAAAAAGACAATAGATTTACACTCCATAAAAGTATGCACACACACAAGGGCAAAAAGGTAAGTAAAAATTCATTTACTAAGATGCAAGAATATAGTATTTTCAATATAGGAATGTTGGAATCTTTACATAACTTTGATAAGGAGCTCATTGTCATATGATAGTTATGATCATTGAGTATGTGGTTTCGGAATATATTGACATCAGTTTTGATTAAGTATGTCATTCACGAGTGTTTTCATCTTCATGTTCGATATATGTCCATAGTTGAAAATCTAGCATGCATAACATGATTGTAGAATTGAGTTTTCTTCATAAAATATTTTATTGACCACTACTAGGGTACCGAGGCATGTGAGGCATGCTTATGTGATATGTTTTGGCACAATGGGTGATACTTCTTGGATGATTGCAAAGGTAGATAGGGGATGGGTCTTTCGTGATCACAAGAGGGTGAATCACTCGACTGTGCCTTTGTGATATTATAATTGTTGGCGCTGTCGGGTAGGATACTTATGGGTGATCATAGGGCCAATTAGGGGATGGGCCTCTAGTTGTCACAAGAGGATGGTCCACTTATCAGTGTCGATGTCATATTGGCCATTTGATTATTGATTATTGATATTTATAGTGTGCAGAGCTCTATTCGGTACATAGTAGGTAGATTAAAGGCCTAATGAATGATTTTAATGAAGTTACTTCTAGTTGATTTTGAAGAATATTTGAGCATGATACATCCTTAGCATAAGGTTTAAAGTAAATAACATGGAGACAGATACCATTATGACCCATACCTATGTCATACATGATTTTTGTTTATTGAGTATTAGCTTATGTAGTTCTTGCATTGTAGTTGAGCATGGAACCTCATAGAAGACATGGTTAGCTGTGGAGCTTTTATGAGATTCTAAATTTCGGTGTACATGGATGACAACTTGTAGGGTTATTTTGTAAACTCGTATTGTATTTTGGGGATTGTGTATGACTTTTGAAATGGCATGTAAATACTTTTACAATCTCAGGATAAATATGTAGACTATGGTTTTATGAACTTTGATTTCAGGATATACTTTTGGAGATGCTTTTATTTTATCAAGTAAGAAAAAAATGTGTGTGAATTTAGATGTCTACGTCAAGTTATCAATTGTATTCCTACACTGGTTAGTATATTTTTATCTATATGAATGGAGTGTTAATATTTTTTAAAAAAACCACTAAACATATTTATGGTGCCAAGATGTTTAATATAAACTTTCGAAAGTTCATTTTTGCATTTCAAACATTTCTTTTAAAAATATATCTTATCTTGTTAAAGATTTAAACCAAGAAGTGATTCTTGAGACTCCTTTAATTGTTCAAATATATCCCTTTCAAGTCGATTCAAAAGATTTAACTACAAACATTTTTGGACAAGAAATTACTTCCAAATTTAAAAACCCACCTTCTTGCAAAGATGTCAATTCTTTGAAAGAAGTTTCTATTACAAAAAATATTAATAATATTAATTTCAAGAAAAAACATATTCAATTTTTAAAAGAAAAAATTTAATTTCAAGAATTAAGTAACAGTTACAAAACTCCTCAATCATTGAAAAAAATTCTCTTTTTCAAAAGCGTATTGAGAAAGAAATATGTTCAACTATTCCAAACGCTTTTTGGGATAGGAAAAAACATGTTGTTTCTCTTCCATATGCTCCTAAATTTCATGAATCAAATATTCCTACTAAGTCATGCCCAATTCAGATGAATAAGGACTTACTTGATCATTGTATTAAAGAAATCAATGGTCTACTAGATAAAAGGCTTCTTCGTCCAAGGAAATCACCATGGAGTTGCTCGGCATTTTATGTCAACAATTTTGTTGAGATTGAGCGAGGAGTCCCAGATTTAGTCATCAATTATAAACCCCTTAACAAAAATCTTCAGTGGATTAAATATTCATTACCTCAAAAGAAATACCTATTAAATAGGTTATTCAAAGCAGTTATCTTCTCAAAATTTGACATGAAGTTAGGCTTCTGGCAAATTCAAATTAAATAGAAGACCGATATAAAACTGCTTTCAATGTTTTATTTGGTCAATATGAATGGAATGTCAAGCCATTCGATCTAAAAAATGCTCCTTCTGAATTTCAAAAAATTATGAATGATATTTTCAATCCTTATTCAAGTTTCATCATTGTTTACATTAATGATGTTCTAATTTTTTAATAAAGCTTAGAACAGTATTTTAAGCATCTCAATATATTATTCATGTAGTCAAAAATAGTGGCTAAGCAGTTTCTGTTAAGAAAGTTGTTTTATGTTAAACAAGCATTATATTCTTAGGGCATAACATTCATGCAAGAACCATCATACCAATTCAAAGAAGTAGATTTTACCGACAAATTTCCTGATGAAATTTTAGACAAAAATAGTGTTCAAAAATTTTTAGGTTGTGTCAATTATGTATGAGACTTTATTAAAGAAATAAGAATTTCATGTGCTCCTCTTTTCAAAAGAATACTCACGAAGTCACAAACACACTATGACTGTATAAAAAGTCAAAAAAAAAAAAGGTCAAAAGTATACCATATATATCAATCTTAGACCGCCACTACTTCAATGCTGAAACTGATACCTCTGATATTGGTTTTGGTGGTATCCTCAAGCAAATCCCTCACAAATCTAGTCATGAATAGCTAGTAAGATTCCATTTTGGAGTATGGATTGGTTCTCAAAAGAACTATTCAACTATCAAAAAAGAGATTCTATCAATCGTGTTATGCATATCAAAATTTCAAGATTATTTAATAAATAAAAAGTTTGTTTTAAAGATAGATTACAAAGCTTCAAAGGATGTCTTGCAAAAAGCGGTAAAAAACCTTGTTTCAAAACAAATTTTCGCAAGATGGTAGGCTATTATATCCTACTTTGATTTCAAAATTCTATATATACAACAATCATCAAACTTTCTTGTAGATTTTCTCACAAAAATATATGAACAAACAACAAAATCACATTTTATATGAATTATTCAATATGACTCATAAGTTTTGCCCAAATATATAAATCAATTTATAAAGAGAAATAGTAGTGAGTACCATGAAATGTGTGACTAAAAATTAGTAGTAATTAAATGTTTGATTGATATTAATATTTATCTTTGATTGAATTTATAGTTTATTGGAGAAGGTGTTATTAAAAAGTATATATCCATCTTCTACCCAAATTTCAAGTTTACTATGTGTTCTAAAGAAATAACTCACCTCTCAACTTGTTACCATTTACAAATCAATAAATCAGTGATCTATTAATTCAA